>JXCR01143852.1:10167-31032 GCA_002079205.1 Phalaenopsis hybrid cultivar
TATATATATATATATATATATATATATATATTGTATATTCAACATATGCTTATTTTATAGCAAAATTAAAGTTATTTAACTGATTGGAAATAATTAAAAGGCTTTATTTAAATAAAAATTGTAAATTAAATACAGGATAAAAATAGTTAAATTTAATGTTTCAAAGGTAATTAACATTTTGAAAGTATGCTCCATGTTTTAATTGCAAAAAAAGGAAAGTTTTAATATCAAAATAAGGAAACTACCTCAACAATAAAGTCAAGCACCAGTAATAAAGACGAGATCAAGGGTATTTTTATCACTCGAGCAAATTTAGATCTCAAAGTGTATATAAGGAAAACTTAGCTAGATTAAGCAAAAACTCGACTAATGATCGACTTGTTTGTCCCTTATATGTTATTATTTTATTTTTGAGTGACACCAAAAATAATAGATAAGATATTTTTATTGTACCAACAATTTTCTTTTACAATCTAACCTATCTTTTAGAGGCCTTCCTATGTATGCTTCTCCCTCAACATCAAAGAAAGTGTTTTTGAAAGGGATTTGTTATCACAACCTTTATTATCTTCAGGATAATATAGTGACTGGAACGACTATTATTTCTAATGATTCTTCTAATGTCATTTCATTATGTCATATGCGGCTAGCTCATGTTGGAGAGGTTCTACTCTAGGCTTTGGTGAAATAAGAATTGATCAAATGAGCGATTATATGCATGGTTGATTTTTTAGAACATTGTGTATTTGAAAAGAAGACACAAGTATGTTTTGTTATTGCCATCCACATTGTTTGGGCCCCGTCGAAGACAACATCATTCAGCAGGCGGAGATACTTTCTCTTTTATTGATGAATACTCTAAGTATGTTTGGGTGTCTACCATGAAACGCAAAAGCGAGGAGTTGAAAATTTTCATAACTTTGAGAAAGTGAATGGAGGCTCAAATAAGTAAAAAGATTATGCATATCAGATTAGATAATGGGGGCGAATACACTTTGAATGTATTCTTGCAAAAGTGTCAAAGAGATGGGATAGAACACCACTCCAATTTTCAAGAGGCGTCATAGCAGAACGAGGTGGCATATAGGATGAATCAAACTTTGGTGGAGAATATTCAGTTTATGTTATCCGTTTCTGCGTTGGATTGAGTCTAGTTGGTTGAAGTCATAGACTATGTCTGTCACTTGGTGAACTATCAACCTTCTACAGCTATTGGGAAGAAGACGCCAAAAGGGATGTGGTTAGGGCGTCATGCTAGAAATTATGTGCACATGAGATTGTTTGGGTGTCTAGTTTACTACCATGTGCAGAATAATAAATTGGAACCATGAGCAAAGAAGATGATCTTCATTGGCTTTAGGTGTGGAGTCCGAGCTTCAAATTATATGATTAGTCAGAAGGGAAGGCTGTCATTTGTAGGGATGTTACATTCAATTAAACAAGCTTATTGAAATTACCAAATTCACTTNTCAAAATAAGGAAATGACCTCAACAATAAAGTCAAACACTAGTAATCAAGACTAGATCGAGAGCATGTTTATCACTCGAGCAAATTTAGATATCAAAGTGTATATAAGGCAAGCTTAGCTAGATTAAGCAAAAACTCGACTAAGGATCGACTTGTTTGCCCTCAATATGTTATTATTTTATTTTTGAGTGACACCAAAAATAATAGATAAGATATTTTTACTGTACCAACAATTTTCTTTTACAATCTAACCTATCTTTTAGAGGCCTTCCTATGTATGCTTCTCTCTCAACATCAAAGAATGTGTTTTTTAAAGGGATTCTTCATCACAACCTTTATTATCTTTAGGGTAATATAGTGACTGGAACGACTAATATTTCTGATGATTCTTTTGATGCCACTACATTATGTCATATGCAGCTAGCTCATGTTGGAGAGGTTCTACTTTAGGTTTTGGTGAAATAAGAATTGATCAAATGAGCGAGTATCTGCAAGGTTGATTTTTGAGAATATTGTGTATTTGAAAAGAAGACATAAGTATCTTTTGGCATTGTCATCCACATTGTTTGGGCCCGTCGAAGGCAGCATCATTCAGCAGATGGAGATACTTTCTCTTTTATTGATGGTTACTCTAAGTATGTTTGAGTGTACACCATGAAGCACAAAAGCAAGGTGTTGAAAATTTTCATAACTTTGAGAAAGAGGATTGAGACTCAAACTAGTAAAAAGATTTTGCGTATCAGATTAGATAATGGGGGCGAATACACTTCGAATGCATTCTTGCATAAGTGTCAAAGAGATGGGATATAGCACCACTCCAATTTTCGAGAGGCGTCATAGCAGAACGAGGTGGCAGAGAGGATGAATCAGACTTTTAGTGGAGGATATTCGGTTTATGTTATCCATTTCTGGGTTGGATTGAGTCTAGTTGGTTGAAGTCATAGACTATGTTTGTCACTTGGTGAATTGTCAACCTTCTACAGCTATTGGGAAGAAGACGCCAAAAGGGATGTGGTTAGGGCATCATGTTAGAAATTATGTGCACGTGAGATTGTTTGCGTGTCCAATTTACTACCATGTGCAGAATGATAAATTGGAACCATGAGCAAAGAAGACGATCTTCATTAGCTTTAGGTGTAGAATCTGGGCTTCAAGCTATATGATCATTCAGAAAGGAAGACTGTCATTAGTAGGGATGCTACATTCAATTAAGCAAGCCTGTTGAAATTACCTAATTCACTTGCAACTCATAAGATGTATGTTGATAGTGCTCAGGAGAAGGTAGAAAAAGATAATGAGGATAAGATTCCTACTGAGGAATCCATTGCTAGGGGCATAATCAGGCGACAAAATGTCCCAAAACCTGTCCAGATAAGGGATCACATTACATTTGCACTTTTAGTCACGGATGAAAAAACCCCTTGTCATTACAAAGAAGTGGTGGAGTGCCTGGACCGTGATCTATGGAGAGTGTCAATGGTTAAAGCGATGGAGTCTCTTCGGAAGAAGGTAGTTGGATGTCAGTAAAGCTTCCTCTATGAAGGAAAGCCATCGGGTTCAAATGGGTGTATACAAGGAGTGAACGATCTCATGGAGCTAATGTGCTATACAAGACAAGATTAGTGGAAAAATACTTTGTATAATAAGAAGGGATTGATTATGATGAGGTGCTCTCCCTAGTGGTCAAACATCCCTCAATACATGTCTCTTAGAACTTGTAGCACAATATGATCTGATCTTGAAACAACTCAATGTGAAGATTGCATTCTTATATGGGGAATTGCAAGAGGAGATCTACATATTGCGACCGCTTGGATATGAATCATCTAAATACTTGGTTAGTAATTTGAATAAGTATTCGTATGGGTTGAAGCAATCACCACATAGTGGTATAAAAAATTTGATCAGTTAATGATGGGACAAGAGTACACGAGAAGCAGTATGATCATTATGCATATTTCAATAAATTGGTTAATGATTATTTACTCTTATATGTTGATGATATGTTTATTGTATTTGCTAGTCAGATTGAGATTGATAGAATGAAAAAGTATTGTCCCAATATTTCTAAATGAAGGAGTTGGTTGAAACTCGCAAAATTCTTAACATAGAGATCCTTACGAACAAGACAACTTGAAATGTTTGACATTCGCAAGGAGGTTATGTTCAGAAGGTTTTTGAGACTTAGTGATTGCATCTAACTTTTGGTTGAGTTCGGATTATTATTCCAAAGATGATTAGAAAAGGAAAGATATGTGATCAGTTCCTTATGCTAGTGCAGTGGGCAATCTGGTGTATGTCACTGTTTGTACTATACCAGGCATTGTACTAACAATTGGTATTGTGAGCAGGTTCATGCATGATCCAAGAAGAAAACTTTGGCAAGCTATGAAAAATATTCTAAGGTATTTAAAAGGTACATTTGATGTTGGTTTGGTGTTTGAGAGTTAGTCATCTATTGCAAATTTATGTTAATGCTACACTAACTTAAACTATGTTGGTGATATGGATAAGTGGAGATCTGCAACTAGCTATTTATTCACCTTGTTAGAGGTCCATTCAGTTGGAGTTCAGTTCTTCAATTTATTGTTGTTTTGTTAACTAGAGAGGCTAAGTAAATGGAAGTCACGGAGGCAACAAATGAAGCAATATGGATACAATAATTATTGGATAAATTGGGAGTTGATCGAAAGTTTGTGACGGTGTTTGACGACATTCAAAGTGTAATATTCTAGGCCATAAATTCAGTTCATCGTGCTCATACCAAACATATTGATGTGAGATATCACTTAGTTTGAAATTTGATTAATGAAATTGATGTTTTGTTGAAGAAGATTGATATGAAGGAGAATGCAATAGTCATGCTCCTGAACGTGCTACTAGTCCAAAAGTTCACATATTGCGGGAGTTTGGTTAACATTTGAGTTCAAAATTGATTGCCTAGTAGTGCATTTTGATGAACTACGCAAGGGTTAATCCATTCATGAGGGGGGCACGTAGACAACTATCTTGATGCAACTAAATTGAAGTTTGAAGCCCATTTGGTAATCTCTCATTTATCTGGAAGTAAGAGATAAGGTTGAGACTATTGTATTCAATTTACTAGTATGCCCTAATTCTCCTTTATAAAAGAGATTTAGGGTTTATGAGAGAGTATGTGAGAAGTACAAAAGTTGTAAACCCAAGACATTTTTCTTTTTTTCTTATCTGGTGCTAGTAAAATCTCCCTCCCCGTGGACGTAGGTGAATTAACTCGATGTCAAACCACATAACTTTTTTTTGTTTGATTGTCGTTGTGTGAAATTTCTTCTTTTTTGTATTGTCTTCGCGTAGCACTTTCTTCGATGCAACAACAACAACAACAACAATACCCAAGAAGTGGGATTGGCTACTTGAATCATCTTTCTCCTTTATGTTCAATTGAGTGCCATGTTTTTATTTAATTCTAATAAATTATGATCATTTTTAATACATTATGACCAATTCTTTATAGGTTTACCTCTTCTTTTGTAGACATATATCAAATCTAAAACATCTACTCTTCTAACCAGATCATCAAATGGTTGGTGTTTAATGTGACCAAACCATCTAAGACGACTATCTCTAATATTATATGCTACTGGAGCTACACCACATCTTTCACGAATAGATTTGTTTCACATTTTATCTTTTAAGTGTCAAGTCACTCATCCACCCAAGCATTCTCATCCCATCAACACTTTGTTTTTTTGCTTCTCTTTTAAACACAGATTGAATAATTTATTCATTTATCACTTCATCTTATTGCATCTTTGAACATCCCTCCATTCAACGTGAATTATATATATATATATGAAGTTCATGGGGCAATAATTTTGTGGGAGGATAAGTCAACAAAATGGTTCAGCCCCATAAAAAAATAATTAGCATAAAAAAAAAATGAATTGACTGCAAGCAAATTGACATAAGAAAACAATTGGATTCTGATGAAATTTTTATGCTAGAAAATTAAAATAAATAAACACAATTTTACTTATATTCTACCCATTTCTCGTATATCTACCCCCCTAAACTGCTAAATTTTTAAATATTTATATGCCTAAAATTTAAATATTAGCAGCACTTAAAATCATCATGATTATTGAATTTTTAAAAATAAAATGTAATTTTTCTTATTTAATTTTTATGATTTTTGAGATCGAAATATTAAGTGCATAAATCTTATTTTTAATCTTTTGTCCAACACATGGGCTTTATTTGAGAAGACATTCAAGCTTCATTTAATTGTTGTGAAAGTCGCTGTGCAGGTTTGTTATTGTTTTGCTAAATTAGTATTTTTCAACGCCTCATGCAATTATTTGGCCATACTGTTTATTTTTTTGTCATTGCGGATTTTTGATGATGATGCCCCTTCTGCCACGCAAATTTTAAAGGTGACAGAAACCTCTTCAAATGAAGTATGTTGAACCCAAAGTTGTCTGAGAATCACACTCAAATAATATAGCACATAAATATGTGATTGAATAATGCTTGAATAATGAATAATAAGCGTCTAGAGTATTTCTTCATAAAATAGCCTCCTATTTATAGGTATAACAGATACTTTGATTACAGTATCGCCTTTGAGTCATTTTCAGTGTAAATGTATGTAGGAGCATTGTGGTAATTTACGTTATACATGAAACTATGATAATGAACAATTCCTAATCGAAGGTAACATGCTTATCATTCATATGTCTATGCTTGCTCGCTCGGCGATCACAGGTCGAATCACGCGAAGGCGGTGAGGAAGTTCCTGGATTAAAAATTCTCGTCGTTTCATCTTAGAGTCTGGCTGCCTTATTTATCGAAAGACAAAACATTCTTTGTTCGGTCTTCTCCTTAGGAATCCCTCATTCGACATTTATGTTGATCGGCTCGCCTCAAATGACTCTCCTTAATCAATTATCTCAAATATTTATCTTAACTCGTTAGTCTTTTTCATTGCATGTGGATTGTAGGAAAATTTATTGCATGCAGTGTTCGATCTTAATCGTCAAAAAAATTTAGAGGAGATCTTATTTTAATACCAAAAAAACTAAATGTTTATTTCAATCATCTGGATCAGACATCACACATAAATTTACGTGACTGATCCCACTTTATATATCTCGTGTTCTCGATTTGTGCCGCCCCCATCTTATCATTGCCATAATAATCTTGGTTATGATCACCGCAGTGGAGTTGAGTAAGAATCTGTTTCGGAACTGCACGTGGTTGATGGGGTTTGGAAGGTTAGAGCATGGCGTGGAAAGGGGTAATTATAGCCACGTGAAAGGCAGGGACGGCTATTTTTTGTTTCTATATGAAGACATTCTTTTGTGGTCTATTTTGAACCGTACCGGAATTGGGACCAAAGCTGCTTATTTTATTCTGGCAATTCAAAATTATATTGGTGGTCTCATCTCAATAAGAATTTTATACTTTTCATTTGAGACAATTTCATTTATTCATTTGATAAATGATTTGATTGTAATGTTTATTTATAAATTTCAACAAAAAAAACTATTTTCTGTTTGGGGTGTGTGTGAGCCATGTTGGCTCACAAGCTCGCTTCAACTCGACTCGTTAAAAAGCTCACGAGTCGAGTTTGTCATGTCATGAGCTGTAGCAGAAGGTCATTTATCAAACGAGCTTGAGTTTATGTTTGGCTAGGCTAGACTCTCCAGTTAACAAGTTAGGCTGAACGAACAGTCGTGACACTTCTCCTTCTTTTCCACGTATCATTTATGTCTCAAGTGAGCTTCCTTGATAATTTCATTTTTCACTCTAGTTTGTGAGTCTACTATCATCATTGTGAGCCTAGCTCGAACTCCAGCTCGAGTCTATATTCTGAGTAACAAGCCCAATGAGGCATCACTCGAGCTTGACACAACTCGTTTGCACCCCTAATTTTCATCGAGTTTTAGAATACTATTAATTAAAAAAAAAAAAAAACTTATTTCTANCCATAAAAAAATAATTAGCATAAAAAATAAATGAATTAACTGCAAGCAAATTGACATGAGAAAACAATCGGATTCTGATGAAATTTTTATGCTAGAAAATTAAAATAAATAAACACAAGTTTACCTATATTCTACCCATTTCTCGTACATCTACAAATGTAACGGCTAAATTTTTAAATATTTATATGCCTAAAATTTAAATATTAGGAACTCTTTAAAAACATCATGATTATTGAATTTTTAAAAATAAAATGTAATTTTTCTTATTTAATTTTTATGATTTTTGACATCGAA
The DNA here is from genome assembly GCA_002079205.1 of Phalaenopsis hybrid cultivar. Classification (NCBI taxonomy): domain Eukaryota; kingdom Viridiplantae; phylum Streptophyta; class Magnoliopsida; order Asparagales; family Orchidaceae; genus Phalaenopsis; species Phalaenopsis hybrid cultivar. The sequence continues at coordinate 17,896 of JXCR01143852.1, forward strand.
ATATTAGGTGCATAAATCTTATTTTTTAATCTTTCGTCCAACACATAGGCTTTATTTGAGAAGACATTCAAGCTTCATTTAGTTGTTGTGAAGTCACTGTGCAGATTTGTTATTGTTTTGCTAAGTTAGTAATTTTCGACGCCTCATGCAATTATTTCGTCGTAATGTTAATTTTTTTTGTCATTGCGAAACTCTGATGATGATGCCCCTTTTGCCACACGAATTTTAAAGGTGGCAGAAACCTCTTCAAATGAAGTCTGTTCTCAAACTTGTCTGAGAATCACACTCAAATAATAGAGCCCATAAACGAGTGATTGAATAATGCTTGAATAATGAATAATAAGCGTCTAGAGTATTTCTTCATAAAATAGCCTCCTATTTATAGGTACGGAAGATACTTTGGTTACATTATCGCCTTTGAGTCATTTTCTGTGTAAATAATTGTAGGGGCATTGTGGTAATTTACGTTATACATGAAACTATGCTAATGAACAATTCCTGATCGAAGGTAACATGCTTATCATTCATATGTCTATGCTTGCTCGCTCGGCGATCACAAGTCGAATCACGCGAAGACGGTGATGAAGTTCTTGGATTAAAAATTCTCGTGATTTCATCTCAGATTCTGGCTCGTTCGCCTTGTTTGTCGAACAACAAAACATTCTTTGTTCGGTCTTCTCCTTAGGAATCCCTCATTCGACATTAATGTTGACCGGCTCGCTTCTAATGACTCTCCTTAATCGATTCTCTCAAATATTTATCCTAACTTCGTATTCTTTTTCATTGCATGTGGACTGGGGGAAAAATTATTGAGTGCGGTGTCCGATCTTAACCGTAAAATAATTTAGAATTGACCTCATTTCAACACCAAAAAAACAAAATGTTTATTTCAATGATTTCGGACACCACACATAAATTTATGTGCAACATCAAGACGACATAAACGATCGGACCGTTGATCCCACTTTACATGTCTCGTGTTCTAGATTTGTGCCGCCCGCATCTTATCATTGCCATGATAATATTGGTTATGATCACCGCAGTGGAGTTGAGAAGTAAGAATCTGTTTCGGAACAGCACGTGGTTGATGGGGTTTGGAAGGTTAGAGCATGGCGTGGAAAGGGGTAATTATAGCCACGTGAAAGGCAGGGACGGCTATTTTTTGTTTCTATATGAAGACATTCTTTTGTGGTCTATTTTGAAACGTACCGAAATTGGGACCAAAGCTGCTTATTTTATTCTGGTAATTCAAAATTATTTAGGTCTCATCTCAATAAGAATTTTATACTTTTCATTTGAGACAATTTCGTTTATTCATTTGATAAATGATTTGATTGTAATGTTTATTTATAAATTTTCAAAAAAAAAAAAAAATTATTTTCTATTAGGGGTGTGTGTGAGCCAAGCTGTCTCGCTCACAAGCTCGCTTTAACTCGACCCATTAAAAAGCTCACGAGTCGAGTTTGTCATGTCATGAGCTCTAGCAGAAGGTCATTTATTAAACGAGCTTGAGTTTATGCTTAGCTAGGCTAGAATCTCCAGTTCGCAAGTCAGTTGAACGAACAGTCGTGACACTTCTCCTTCTTTTCCAGGTATCATTGATGTCTCAAGCGAGCTTCCTTGATAATTTCATTTTTCACTCCAGTTTGCGAGTCTACTGTCATCATTGTGAGCCTAGCTCGAACTTCAGCTCGAGTCTATATTCTGACTAACGAGCACAGTGAGGCATCACTCGAGCTTGACACAACTCGTTTGCACCCCTAATTTCCATCGAGTTTTAGAATACTATTAAAAAAAAAAAAAACTTATTTCTATACAAACAAAACTCAATAGATAAAGTTTTAAACTAAAGTTAAAATTTAGTGTGAGGATAATTTTTAATAAGATTTTACTTTAACTTTTCATAAAACTTGAGTCAAAATTAAAATTCAATTTAATCTAATTAATTCTAAATTTGATATTATAATTTAAAAATATAAATTAATTACTAGTTATTGATATAACGATTGAAAATTTAGATAAATNTTTTAACTTTTCATAAAACTTGAGTCAAAATTAAAATTCAATTTAATCTAATTAATTCGAGATTTGATATTATAATTTAAAAATATAAATTAATTACTAGTTATTGATATAACGATTGAAAATTTAGATAAATATAGATCTTGATGCAAGTGAATGAATTAAAAAAATAAATTTAGGAATCCCTCTTTCTATTTTCAAAAAACTTGAGTCAAAATAATTTTTAAAATCATCTTAATTCTATTTTCAAAAACTTTATTTGTAAAATTAATGTTTTAATGAGGCAAATAAACTAACAACAATGATAATTCGCCTCGCTTAGATTGAGCGAATTTCGTTATGAAGAAATTAAATTGTTAAGCGCCGAGACGCTCCAAGCCCGGCCTGCCCATCGGCCTGGTCTCATAAATATATTTCACGATTGCAAGCTTTTGAGGCGACTGATTTTCTCATCATCTATCTTCTTTATCTANACCTCGCTTAGATTGAGCGAACTTCGTTATGAAGAAATTAAATTGTTAAGCGTCGAGACGCTCCAAGCCCGGCCTGCCCGTCGGCCTGATCTCATAAATATATTTCACGATTGCAAGCTTTTGAGGCGACTGATTTTCTCATCATCTATCTTCTTTATCTAACCATAAATTTTTATTTTATATTAATACCAATCAAATCTTTTATATCACATAAAAATTATCACTTTTAATCTTTTTTCTTAAAATAAAATACAACTTTCATGCATATATAAGATGATAAATATGTAAAAGTCGAAGTCTGGGTTTTAGATGTAAAATATTCTCAATATCATATTCGATTTACAAAATTAATTTTGAAATCGATAAGCGGAAACAAGATAGGATCATACATACCTCCAGCCNAGTTTAGGAATCCTTCTTTCTATTTTCAAAAAAATTGAGTCAAAATAATTTTTAAAGTCTATCTTAATTATATTTTCAAAAACTTTATTTGTAAAATTAATGTTTTGATGGAAAAATTATTCCATACGATCCGATCCGAACTGTAAATCACAAGATGTATTTCGGTGGGCCCCACCTAATTTTTTTTTTTATAAAAAAAACTGAAATAATCCTGACGTAGATCACCGTGATCTACGGTCAGGATCAGACACCGCATGCAGAGATGCATACGGTGTCCGTACGCAATAATTTCTCGTTTTGATGAGGCAAATAAACTAACAACAGTGATCTTTCGCCTCGCTTAGTTCGAGCGGACTTAGTTATGAAGAAATTAAATTGTTAAGCTCCGAGACGCTCTAGCCCGGTCTGCTCATCGGCCTGGTCTCATAAATATATTTCACCATTGCAAGCTTTTGAGGCCATTTGATTTTCAAATCATTTGTCTTCTTTATCTAGCCATAATTTTTATTTTATATTAATACCAACCAAATATTTTATATTACATAAAAATTATCACTTTTAATCTTCTTTTTTTTTTTAAAAATAAAATACAACTTTCATGCATATATATAAGATGATAAATATGTAAAAGTTGAAGTCTGGGTTTTAGATATGTAATTAAATAGATATATTTATGTGTGTGATCATACCATTGATAATTTAAGTAAAATGAAAAATATGGCTAGTGTTTGATCTTGGATTTTTATGGTGAATTTTGATATTTCGGTGAGAATTTAAAAAATGAATGAAAGATGGTGCTAGATGTATAAATATTTTCAAGTGTCATGTATGTAAGCATCTATTTATTTTTTGGCATAAAAAATCACTTCTTTTGAAGTCCATGGCGGCTTGCGGGCTAACCTGACCCATTTAATTGGAGGCTTGGCTATGAAATTATAAATAGAATTCGGGCTGAAGCCCCGGCTGAGCTAACTTTGGCTTCTCAAAGAGAGAATAAGTTCGACTCACGCCAAACTCGATTAGCCAAACACCCAGGTCTAGCTACGGTCGACAACAACCGACGGGTGGTGGTCGACGGTGGTCGGCGGATACAATAGTCGATGTTGTTTGCAGAACCTTCGGTGTAGAACACTAAACCTCTTCTCCTACTCTAGATTCTAGCCCCTTTCATTAATAGCTTAGGTCTCTGTTTTTAGAGTTTGGGAGAGTTTCCCATGTAAACAAGGAATGAATCCAGTCTTCAATTAGACGACCCAAAGAAATTTCCACTGGATATTTAAGTGCCCGAGCAAATTCAAAATTGAGTGATCTTTGGCTCGTTAGAATCATCTTGTCAAGATGCTCGATTTGGTTATGAGCATGTCAGGAAATTCATTTGTCCATTCAGTTGAGCACTATAAGCTTCAGAAAATGGCATAATAGTTTGATTTGAGCTTTACTTTACTCAAATTGGACCAATTGTGTCATTGTGTTCATCTTATCGGGCAAGTTATTAAGACTGTCAAAAAAGCCCATCATTCACAAATAAATAGCTTTTGTTTGATTTGTTCTTTAAGCAAACAAGCCGAACATGAATTTTTTTTTCTGAGCTCGGTTTATAAATGAACCGAACACGAACAAAAGTTTGTCTTTTCATGTTCGGCACGTTTTAGCTTGATATAATAAAATAATTAAATAATATAATTTATTTATATCATTTTATATTAATTCTTTTTTATTTATCAAACATGTTAAATTTTGTTATTTTAAAAAAATCATTTGGTTGGTATAATTATAAAAATATATTTTTAGGTGTTATATATGTAAATAAATAGGATTTGAGTGACATGCATGTAAATGTTTTTAAAATTGAGCATCTAAAGTGCATATATAAAGTGAGAAAGTGGTGCCGCTTTATTGTCCTTTTCTCTAACCACTAGTCTCTTTTGAATTAAGATTTATATACGTAAATAAATCCGAGTTGGGCGGTATATATTTTGAGGGTCCGTATGTATATATTATATAAAATTCATAAGTATTTTCAATATATGAAATTCTCATATTTATCTTTATTATCTATATCTGAAATACCCATAAGTATTTTCAATATATTGAAATTCTTATATTAAATTTTTATATTTATTAAAAAATGTTAAATTTTATTTTTTAAAAAAATTATTTGGCTTGGTATAATTATAAAAAGTATATGTTTAGGTCTTATATATGTAAATAAATAGAATTTGAGGGATATGTATGTAAATGTTTTTAAAATAGAGCATCTAAAGTGCATTTAAAGTAAGAATGTGTTATCACTTTATTGTTCATTTTTCTAACCACTAGTTTCTCTTAATTTAAGAGTAATATCTGAAAATGAATAAGAGTTGGGCGGTATATATTTAAGGGTGTGTTTGTTTTGACTGTGATTGTGCGAAATCTTAACTCAAAAATTGTTGTGAAAATTTTATTGTTTGGAAGCTAATATTTCTGAGTAGTTGACTTATTTGAAAAATACAGTTTTGAAAGTGTTGTCTGTGGACAAATGTCTAAAATACTCCTATGTAGATATTATATAAAATTCAAAGGTATTTCAGCATATGAAATTTATATATTTACCTTTATTATCTAAATAAGCATAAATACAAAAGTAAAGTCAAAATTAAATTTTAAAATCATGAGTCCAAAAGCTTTGCTAAATCCTTTTAATCATTTCTGGGGTTGGATCTTAGTTAGAATTGGAACCCTTAGGTCAAGCCTTCAATTTCTTTCTTTATTTGGAGAATATTTCATAATATTATTTCTACTGATGATTTATTGAAACTAAAAGGTTTGCGACTTCCTTCTTACTGTGTGCTATGCAGAAATCATGATGAAACCAATGCTCATATTTTTGCTAAATGCAAATTTGTTGTTGACGTTTGGATGAAGGTTTTTATGAAACTGCAGTTGAATTCAATGCAATTTACTAATATTTTTGATATTTTCAATAAATGGAGGAATAATGGTCACGCTTTCTTCACTGCTATACATGCTATTACTTTTTGGTTTATATGGATTGCTAGGAATGATGCTAAATTTAATAGTGTGGTTCTTAATGTGCATCATACTTTTAGCTTGAATTTTTCTTATCTATGGAAAGGGTTACAATTTTTTGTCTGCTACTATGAAGACTAATGGTAAACTGATGGCTTTGCTGCAAAGATTGGCTTTACCTGTTATTATCAAAACTAAAGTTTTTCCTTTGGTGCCTTGGAGTAAACTGTGTGCACCTTTCATAAAAATAAACATTGATGGATGTTGGAAAAGTAATTGTGCTAGTGTTGGGGGAGTTTGCATAGCCTTTTTGGGTTCTATTATATGCTGGTTCTCTGGTGCTTTTTCTGTCTCCCCTTTGATTGCTGAGGTTGATGCTTTGGTATTTGATCTTCAGGTGGCTCAAAAATGTGGCTGTAAATTTATTATTCTCGAAACTGATTCTTTGATATTATGGAAATAATGCAGATTGAAATATGATCATGATTGAAGTGTTAACATTCAAATGAAGAGAATTCTTGATTTGTCTAAACACTTGATAATCTGCTGGTCTGATATCAAAAGAGAGAGAAATATTGTTGCTCATTGGTCGGCTAAGGCTGGATTGAAACTACATGGTGCTATGGTTTCCAAGTTTATTCCAGATGATCTTTTGAAAATAGCCTTGAATGATATCTGTTAATCTTGTTTTGTTAATTTTTGTTTTGTTTCTTTTGTTTTGGATGTGTGTGTTGTATCTTGATTTTCTTTGGAAAAATGACATTTAGATTTTCTTTATCTTGTGTGAGTTGTATGTGAGTGTTAGTTAGATCCATTTTTCCTTCTTTTTTGTAAATTTTTTTTTGTGAAATGCATAAGGAGCAGAATGATGCTCTTTCAACAAAAAAAAGAGAAGATCAAATTTTTAGAAATTGCATTTTTCTAAAAAAATATTATCTCTCGTAAAATTTAAAAAGAAATAATTATCAAAATAGACAAATATTCGGATAAGGCTAATAAGTAAGCCTCAAGTACTTTTCGCTCTCAACACCTTTATCGTCAGATGCATGACAACATACAGTAGCACACTGAATTAAGAAGATCATAAGTAAACTTTTTACAACAAAAATAATCACACTAACATGTATTAAACATAATATGTTCAACATAAACTGCACTGTATTTAGACCTATAAATTCTACGTTAGTACCGCTTTTATTCCAAATTACACTAACACAATCAAAACATATATAACACGAACAAAAATAACGAAAATGATACGAATACGAAATAAAAAAAGAGCAAGATCTTCATAAAAAATTTAGAGTTTTGGAGATTCTTCTTAAATGTATCTTTAGATGCATTTTCTTCTTCATCACGTTGTTCCAATGTTGAATTTCCCATTATTTATTATGTTGCGAATAAATTGTTTCGCAATAGCATACGAGCCGTCTAGCATCTTTTCTTGTTCTTTTTGGATTTTAGCCCAGTAGACTCATTTTGCTCCGGCTCGGCCCAATTCGTGGGCCGCTAGTCCAGCTGTCTCTTTCTTTCTCTCTTTTCTACCTCCAAATATCCGCATCTCCTTCCAGCCGGAGCAGTCGAATCTTGACGTCAGAACCCAAAGCGGAAAACCCTAGTTCCTAAAGTCGGCGCGCGAGCGGAGCAGCAAAGTCGCCGATCTATCGCTTTCTGGTAAGTGCAATCTTCCATTCTATCCGCTCTTGGTCTTTTGAAGCCAGTAGTCTTTTCTCCCAGATCTGGCTGTGAATCAGGGGCATCAAATACTTATTCGATGATATAAGGTTCTTTTGTCATACAGAAAAGATTAACTTTTTACAGGATTGTTAATGGAGCCTTTGTTTGTTTGAGGGTTTTTCTAGTGCAATTGGTTGGAGCGGGTCAAGATTTAAGATGTGACTGGAATGGTTGAAGGGTTATTAATTTTTTTTAGAAGATATAAAAGAGACTAGGCATTGGTAGAGAGTCCCTGGAATTCCCTTATTATGGTTGATGCTACGATGAAAAATGAAAAACGCAATTGTCGGCATGTCACTTTTGTTCCGTAGATAATGACAAACTGAGAATTGATTTTAATTTGCGAGAGATTGTGTTCCTGGTTGCTGATTATTGTCTGAGTTTGCCTTCTTACTGACCTCAAAATGTTGAGAGTAAAGAGATTCTCTATAGAAGTTTGCGCATTTAAAATGCTCGACTTTGTTTTATTTTCGTTATTTCTATCCATTGGAGATCCTTGATTGTTGCTAACTTATGCATTATTTTCTTTTTGTGATCGTTGTATGTTGTGGAAGTGTGAATTTTTACGGATGCTTATAGTAGAGCAGGGGCCCCTGTCAATGAAGTGCGTTTCATTAGTGAAAATGCACATTAATATTGCGTCAAGGACCCTTTTCCTTGCAACCCTTGATAATTTATTCATTTACTTATACTTTTCATTTGAAGGTCACGTTTGCACTTTTCAAAACAACAAAATAAAGAAAGATTTACATACCACTCAATTCCTATGTATTTGTATATCTAACATCCAAACTTTAATTTTTTCTTACATGCCACCTTACCTATGCATGAAATGGTGTATTTTATTTTTTAAAAGTTAAAATGGTGGTTTTTCTTATGTGATATGAAATGATTGAGCGGTATAAATGTAAAAATATAAATTTAGTTGTTAGATGTATAAATACATAGGAATTGGGTGGTATGCATGTAAATGCCCCAAAAATAAATGGGGTAGCTTTTTGATTGTAATTTTGTACTTCCCACTTCTGTTTCCATGAAATTTTGCTTGGAAACCTCTTTAAGGTGTGTGCATGCACGATTTGGCAACCTCACTGATCCTGTAACAGATGCTTTCTTCATGATAGATAAATGCTGATGGGATACATAGGAGCTTTGCAGCTGGTCCTAGGGCTTTAGAGGAGGGTGAGAAATCTGGGTGGAGTTATAAATGATTTGATTGAGCTGATTCTTGAGTACAGAGAGGATTGGCGCTCTACTCATTGAATCATAGAGAATGAAAGGGTCAATGTTTATGTCAGTTTTTTTACATATATGGAGCTTTTTGGACAAAATGCACCATTGGAGCTTGTGGAGCATTGTTCACACCAAGGATTGTTCTATTGGTTTGCCTCATAGATTTGACCTCTGGTTTCATATTAAAAAGCGTGCTTATAATATTATGAAACCTAATTATTCTGTTAATGCTTGATCATCTTGTTATAGATGTAGAGTTGGTTATTATTTCTGAGTTCTCAATCTTTTCGACAGGTTATAAAGTATACATTTTTAAAGATGAGTGGCCGTGCAGGCCGTACTGTATATGTTGGCAACCTTCCTTTGGATGTTCGTGAGCGGGAAATTGAAGATTTGTTTTACAAGGTAATAAGTTCCCATTTCTCTTGTGGCTACTTATCAACTGGAATCTTATAGTTTATATTGATTTCTGTTGTTTTTCCTTAAGGGTTCTTTTATTCATATTCATGGACAGTTTAAGATTTCCAATTGTGCAATTCACTCTTTTTAATTGTTTTGTTTAAAATCTAGTGTTTCACTAGTGAATATAGCACAAAAGTTTTATGTATTCCGGTAGAAAGCTAACACTTTTTACTTATTCCTTTGTTTTTTTTCTTCTAAATCTTGCTAAGTATAGGAACTTGCATTGTCTTCTTGTTAACAAAGCCACACAATCCCTTAGACTAGCTTTTTCATTTAATATTTGCAAAAAAATACGAAATGGAAGACAAGAAGGTTTATTGATGCACATCTATGGAAAATTGTTAACTGTGTAGAAATAACCTTTTTTGTAGGAGGCGGCCTATTTTAATGTCAAGTTGTTCACATGGTAATAAAAAAGATATTGTTATTGATGCACTTCTCTGGAAAATTTGTAATCACAGAGTAATATCCCATGTCACAACTCACGAAGAAAGGGATATTAAATACTGCTTGTCGGCTATTCTAAAAATGATAGGGTTTTGAAAAATTTTGACTGCTTTTTTCTTTTTGACTATGTACTANGGCACATTTGGCATTCTTAGAATATAAATGTTGGATTGTTATCTATTAATATTGTTTATTTTTTTACTGTTAATTCAATTAATGCAGTATGGCCGTATAGTGAAAATTGAATTAAAGAATCCACCTCGACCACCAGGTTATTGTTTTGTGGAGGTATATTCTTTACAGTTGTTTTTATTGTTTTTTTTTATTTTACTTTTTTTTTATCCTTATCTCATCATGGTTCTTCTTCTAGTTTGAAAGTTCCCGGGATGCTGATGATGCAATCAGGGGCCGTGATGGATATAATTTTGGTGGCTCTAATTTGAAGGTAATTCTATTTCCTTTTTGGTCATCGATATCGTGACAATATACCTTTACACACATACATACATACATATTGTTTGAATTCACTTTATTCTATCTTTTTAATTTATAGGTTGAGCTTGCTCATGGTGGTAGAGGGTACTCATCTTCGAGCGGTCGAAGCAGTCGCTATGGTGGTGGAGGTGGTGGTGGAGCTGGCAAGTTTGGGGTCTCACACCGCTCAGATTACCGAGGTTTTTTCTTTGATGGTTATGTTGATTTTAATGTAATTGATTTTTTTTTTTTCATATTTCTGCTGTTCTCAGTTTACAAGATTTTTCATGTTTGCTACTGTCATTTCGTAGTTGCGGTCCGAGGATTACCTTCTTCAGCTTCATGGCAAGATTTGAAGGTTTGAACATTCCATTTAGAATTGTATCAAATTTTATTACTTACCTTAAATAATGAATTTCTCATATCACTTTTTATGAATATCAGGATCATATGAGAAAGGCTGGGGATGTATGCTTTGCCCAAGTGTTTAGAGATGGTGATAGTATGTGCTTTTATTGAATCTTATATACATTATGCATTTATTTAGATAAGATGTCAAAAAATTTTTAGCAAGAAATTCAGAATTTATTGCCATTTACTCTTGTTGGCTAGGGACCTTTTTTGTTAAAATGTCACCTTGCACTCATGTGAGCTAAGGTGATGTTTAAACCAAAAGCTAGGTATTAATACGTGGATCTATACTGGTGTTTTAAATAACATATGATTAAATATATTTTTAGTCAGCTAGACATGTTATTGCATGCATTCTTCCATTATTGATTGTTTACCAATGTTAGAAACTTTTGGATTTGAAATTAACCTGCATTACCTGTCATTGTTATAAGATTTTGGTTTATTCCCTACTTCCTACTTTTAGTTCTAGCCTATTGTTATGGGGAGTTAGAGTCAGCAACCAAGCCTACAAAATTTAATATGGCTGGGTGCCTATGCTTATTGTAGCTTTGATCTTGGGTATTGACAGGCTGGGTGTCCAATCTTTCGTTTTATCATATTCAAACTTGAATTGGAAAGTTTTGTGGTATTTAATTAGTTGATGGTTAAGTAGTTAAAATGTAATTGCTTTTGGAGTGAAGAGAGAGAGTCAAAGAAGTGCCTCTAAAGAATGTTAAATTATATTGAAATGAGATGGACGGGCATCACAAAAACTAGAATATGCATAAAAATTTCTTTTTGTGTATTAAAAAAATTATCATTTTTCTTGCAGCATTTATATAATAGTTTTCAAGATATTTATATTTCGATGTTATCAGGGATCGTTATGCTTAACTGCTTATTGTTCTTTCTGCCACAAGTTTGCATATCTGGTATTGATTTCTTGTGTTCAAGGAACCTTATGATTTCATGTAAAAAGGTTGGGCGTCAACCCCTATGATATTGATCAATATCTTCACTAATTATACTTTGCTCTTGTTGAACTCATTTTAATTTGTAAATTTAGGTTCTAATTCCATATAATGGCATGATAAATGAATTCTTCTAATGATTCACTTATTATAAACAGTAAAACTAATTTATTCAGACAGATTTTTGTACTCTTCCGTTGGAGTAGTGCTCGTGATGCAAATGATATGTAGCTTGCCATAGATAAGATTGGTGTTGTGCCATAGGTAATTCATCCGATGAATATTGAGGGTTGTATAATAAAATTCACAGTTTAGAGGAGATTCAACGAAGACCACCATCTGTTTTTGCAAATTTATACTGTACCTAATTCCTCACTTCGTCTCCAATGCTACCAACACAGTCATGGCAACCATCATTTGCAATTTAGAGGAAATTCAATGAATACCACCATCAATTTTTGCCAATTTATACCGTACCTAATGGCTCACTTCGTCACCAATGCTACCAACACAGTCANAACATAGCACAGAAGTTTTATGCATTTCGGTGGAAAGCTAACACTTTTTACTTATTCCTTTGTCTTTTTTTCTTCTAAATCTTGCTAAGTTTAGGAGCTTGCATTGTCTTCTTGTTAACAAAGCCACACAATCCCTTAGACTAGCTTTTTCATTTAATATTTGCAAAAAAATACGAAATGGAAGACAAGAAGGTTTATTGATGCACATCTATGGAAAATTGTTAACTGTGTAGAAATAACCTTTTTTGTAGGAGGAGGTCTATTTTAATGTCAAATTGTTCACATGGTAATAAAAAAGATATTGTTATTGATGCACTTCCCCGGAAAATTTGTAATCACGGAGTAATATCCCATGTCACAACTCACGAAGAAAGGGATATTAAATACTGCTTGTCGGCTATTCTAAAAATGATAGGGTTTTGAAAATTTTTTTGACTGCTTTTTTCTTTTTGACTATGTACTATCCATTTATTAATAACTCAAAGTGATATTTTAAAAATAATGTTATGTTGAAATCAGAATGGGAATATTAAAAGAAAAAAAAGGGCCCATTATGTTGAAATTAGAATGGGGCTTTTAATAATTGAACTTGAAATCACGAAAGGACTTTTTTTGTTTGCACGCAGTGTTTGAAGGTGAATTCCATAATGTAACTGCCTGAGAAGTGTTAGTTTGATGAGTTTGTGGCATGCAATGCACCGCATGAAGTGGACAGATTAGCACATGTTTATATTGATTTTATAGTATTGTCATCCACCCATGATGGCTCTTTAAATATTCTTTAAGAATAGGTTTTTTTAATACAAAAATAATATCAGCCATTAATGATAGCAAGTAGTTTTGGAAGTTGATTTCTTGCGTTGATTTTGAACTGGCTAATTTTGACAAAGGTTGCCTTTGATGTGACAGAGCTTCAAAAGATAACTTCGAACATAGCTTGGCATTATTAGAATATAAATGCTGGATTGTTATCTATTAATATTGTTTATTTTTTTT
>JXCR01143853.1:0-10508 GCA_002079205.1 Phalaenopsis hybrid cultivar
ACGGGCCTCAGCGCGACAGGCGCGTTATCTGTAATAGCAGCAGTACTGACTCGGTTTCCAAGCCGAAATCTGACTGGAATACGGGCTGGAGGTACTTCAGCTGATCTCTGATGCTGGCGGACAGACCTGACATTCTTCAAGATTTCTTTCTTCATTTGGGGCGAAACGGCGCATCCCATTCGCTTAAGCAACTCAGCAACACTGCACTCCTCTCTTTGGCAGCCAATCTTTCAAACACTGTACGAACTCTGGTGATAGGAGTGGGCTTATCCCTCCCCTCACCTCGACCATGAGGTAACGGTAAAGCAGCAGCGATCCTGTGAACACTCTCATCCCCGGAGGTATTCATCAACGGGTGAAATCTACTTCCACGTAGGAGAGGGGATGTCTCAAGCAATCCAAGTTCCTCCTGTTGAGGAATCTCATCAACTGGGGCTATTTCTGTAGCCTGGGCCCTGGCGGCCCTCCGAGTCTTCCGACTACGATTCCTTCTTTGTGACCTAGTCGGCGGCACGGTCCCTGAACTGGAACCAGTCTCGAAAACTGACGGCGGGGCAATAAACGTATCAACTGAATCCTCTTCAATCAAGATATGCTTTCCTTTAGCAGAAGGTACGACGGGCACAGTAACAGTGAATCCAGCGGCAGTAGGTGTAACTATTCTTGAACGGACGGACAAAGGGAGGACTGACTTAACAGACGTTGGGGCGGTGGCGGTCTTCGTTTTCTTATAAGCAGGAAAGTCCTGGGGGCAGTTNAGAAGCGACAAACCTCGCGTGAGGGGGTGACGTCGCGAATCGCAGAGGCGTGGGAGCAGGTCGAAGCCTTTCGCAGCGCACGGAAGCATGCAGATGGGGGACCTCGGCCGAAGCTCCGCGACGCAGAGGGGGGACCGCTCGGCTAGGGTTCGCGATCGGGAGGAAGGGGTCGCGGGCCGGCTCGGCTAGGGCTGCGATCGGGAGGATTCGGGCATGCGGCTTTTCGGACGTGAAGGGAAGATTCGGGTATTTAGGGATTTAGGAATGTAAAAAAAGGAAGATTTAGTTTATATAAATTAATATATATGTGTNGCGGACGTGAAGGGAAGATTCGGGTATTTAGGGATTTAGGAATGTAAAAAAAAAAGGAAGACTTAGTTTATATAAATTAATATATATGTGTATATATATATATATAAATATATATATATACATATATATTAAATCACATGCGATTCATTCACGCGCGGTGTCGTAACAAAATGGGTGTCNAGGCTCGGCTAGGGCTGCGATCGGGAGGATGTGCGGCTTTGCGGACGTGAAGGGAAGATTCGGGTATTTAGGGATTTAGGAATGTAAAAAAAGGAAGATTTATTTTATATAAATTAATATATATGTGTATATATATATAAATATATATATATATATATATATATTTATTAAATCCNGAAGCTAGCAAAGAAAAGATCAACACCTCAACAAAAGATCAACATCTCATGCTTTTGCAATGAGAACCGAGCACCAACAAAAGCCCGAAACCGAGTCCAACAAAATTAAAATCCAGACTCCCATTAAGTGTTAAAGATTCAACCATTTCAAACTCAAAGCCGTGAATCCCATCAAGCCAAAAAAACAAAACCGAGCCCAGCAGGGGCTAAAACTGAGCCATACAACATTAAAGATCTAGTCATTTTAAGCCCAAGGAACAACCTGCATGTCTAAACATTCTAAGCATGAAATTATTCCAACAAATATATGAACATGGGAGATGCCTCATGAAGAGTTAAGCCAAGCTCTCAAAAACAACATACAAAGCTTTCCCAAATTAAATAAGTTCTCTTATAACATATATTTCAAGCCAGGGAAAACCACAGGAAGCCAAAACCGAGCCCCCAAACATGCATAAAACAGTAAAATACACTCCCCAGCCTTCATTTTAAATGAGAGCAAGCCATCATATGCTAAAGCCGAAACCCCAACATGCATGAAAGAGAAGCAAAAAGAAAACCCCAGAGTTATGTCTTAGCTCCTTAAATATTTTTAACATAAACATGCCACAATAATCATAAAGATGTCATAGCTTCCCTAATTTAAGCAAGTAACCAAGTTTAGCTCGTAGGACGTGCCCACATTTTTCATCCTTCACATGCGAATATTTCAAAAATATATGAAAGCAAAGTAAACTAGCATGCTGTATCTTCCATTTAACCGAGCAAGAGGAGGCTCGACAGGGAGAAATCCCCAGGAAATCAGGGCATAGGAAAGAAAGGGAAGAAGAAGTACCTCCTCAATGCAAACGTAAAGCACAGCAACACAAGAAATCACCTCAAAGAAATGCTCTCCCAGAAACTCCCTTGCCAATTCCCCTCACAGCCAAAATTTTCACTCTCAAAAAACTTTTCTCAACAACCTCTCAACAACCTCAAAAATTTCAAAAGGAACTGTGTATATAGGCAGAGAATAGAGAGGAGAGAAAGAGACCACTCTCAACAGTCCACAGCACTCGAATCGGGCCAAAAAAGAAAAGAATACGCTCCCTGCTCGCAGAAGGCGAAGCCACCCAAGTCTCTTGGACCGAGCGGCGAAGCCAGTGGCAGCGAGGGAAGCATCGGGAAGGGGAGAAGAAAAATGTCATTCCAGTGTACCAGGGAACAAGCTTCCCAGAGTCAAACTGCCGAGAGAAGAAAACCCACGGCTCAAGGGACTGACGCGGCTTCGGGAAGGAAGGCCGCAGGCAGAAGAAAGTCAGGGAAAGACGGATGAGGTCAACTCTTCCCTCGCGTGGAGGAAGAAGAACTCGCACGGCTCGAGACCGAGAAAGGGAAAGGGCCAGACACGCGAACTGGAGAGTCGCGGGAGACAGAGCTCNAGACGACGTCGTCGACAATCGGGTCAAAAATGCGTCGAAATTCAAATTTTACAAAATTTTGACCCGCGATCGATCGTCCCAAAAGGTTTAATTGAGCTTTCGACAAGTAACAATGCAAGCAATGCGAATTGCGGCGATCGGATACGTCGACTCCCCGAATTGCGAAGCTTGTGCGCGCGGGAGTGCGAATTGTGCAAAAGGCCACCCTAAGGCTCAGGAAGGTCCTATAGGGAATCCCTTTTGGGTTTCCTTATGTTGGGTTCATCCTTCTAAGTGCTAGAAGTCGATGCCACACACGCGAAACCACAAAAGAGTACAGAAGCGGGTTGAATTTTTTAAAATGAGGCGGGTCCCATTTCTATGGTTCTAAGATAGTCGAAGGGAGGTCCCTAAGGCTAGATCCTAACTCCCACGAGAAATACTAGACCTCACGAAAATTGAGGTCAACAAATGGACCCCCAATAAATGTGGTGTGCCGGACGAGCACACCGCGCGTATTGGTGTTGACCGAAAAAATCAACAGAACCAATACGAAACTCTAGGTCAACATACCTAGAACAAAGCGTAAGAATGAGTGATAAAAACATATCCACTGAGGATTAGAAGATGGATTCGAGGCTATCGAGCCTCAGGTGTAGATTTCGGACTCGTGCTAGGATTTAGTGCTGAAAGGGGAGTAGGGCGGAGGCCTACGGTCCCGGAGGGTATCGGTGGGGTATATAGGAGTAGGGCGGAGGCTTATGGTCCCGAGGGAGTAGAACGGAGGTCTACGGTCCCGGAGAATTTCGGTGGGAGTAGGGCGGAGGCCTACGGTCCCGAGGGAGTAGAACGGAGGTCTACGGCCCGGAGAATTTCGGTGGGAGTAGGGCAGAGGCCTACGGTCCCAGGGAGTAGAACAGAGGTCTACGGTCCCGAATAATTTCGGTGGGAGTAGGGCGGAGGCCTACGGTGTCCCGGACAATTTCGGTGGGAGTAGGGCAGAGGCCTACGGTCCCGAGGGAGTAGAACGGAGGTCTACGATCCCGGAAGAGGAAATGTGAGTAGTGGATGCGAGGATCACGGAGGGTTTTGTGAAGTGAGAAGGACACGGAACGTATGTGGAGAATGCAGAATGTGAGTGAAACGTGGAAGATTTTGTGAAGTGAAGATGTGGAACGTATGCGAAACGTGGAAAACTTTGTGAAGTGAAGATGTGGGGCGCGAAGGGAAACGTGAAAGATTTTGTGAAGTGAGGACGTGGAACATATGTGGAGAATGCAGAATGTGAGTGAAACGTGAAAGATTTTGTGAAGTGAAGATGTGGGACGCGAAGGGAAACGTGAAAGATTTTGTGATCACTTTTTTTTATTACTTTATAGGTTTTATTATCATAATATACTTTAGTTCTAGATTTAACTTATATAATTAAATTTTCATGATGTTGTTCTTTGTTCATTATAAGTTAGAACCACCGTGTGGTCACGCAGCTTTTCATCATACGCACAGAAAGACAACTCAACAAACATGTCGAAATTCAAAACAAACTTCGTTGAATCTTCTTCCAAATCATGTAATATAACTGATCATATGCTGAAACTGCCCAAAACAATATGCTGAAACTGCCCAAAACAATATGCTGAGTACATCCATGCAAGAACTGTAGTACCACATATCATATTACTTTCGTTCTAATGTCGTGCAAAAAGGTAGCAAGCATCTGTCCATCGTTCGATGCCAGCTCGTGATCAAGCTAACCTTCTAAGCCACGCTTCGGGGTAAGAATCCTTTCGCGTATACTTAGAGGTACAACCATCTCACAACTAGTACGGGCGTAATTCCTCCAACTCTAAATCTGGCTGAAACCCGTGTGGCACCTTGCTATCGTCCATCCTTCTTAGAGTAACAGAAACTCTGCGATGCGACACTCCTGGGATGCAATGCTTCGCCAAGTCTGCTCCATTTCCTTTCAAAATCAGAACTGAACCCACTGACAGCGGAATCTCGACCGTTCCTCTGAACTCTCCAGGTTTCAGAATGTCAATTTCTCTTCCAAATAGAATGTTGCTCTTGCTCATGAAGGACACCGTACAGAAGGGTCTGACAAAGTCGTGGTGATCTATGTGGGGCGGAATGCAGTCTCCTTCCTCGTAGATATTAATAATACAGCTATTCGGGATACAATCTGCAGGCAGGATGCTCCACCTTACCATTCTTTTGATCATCCTCTTTATCTCGAAAGGCAAAGGGTCCACCTCGTCGTGTCTCAAGATACCCGGGGGATTCCCCAGCTTATCCCTTGCGAAGTTGTAGCAGCAACCACATTGAATTGTAATTCGCCCTTTGCCCTGCGGCTTTGAGTACGTCTTCTTCATTAATAATCCAGCACGACCTCTGTCTCGCAAGTCAAACACACAGTCCAGAATTCTTCTCTCATCCCTTTCTGAGAAAACTCCTGTGTGTAATTCCAAACATTCCAAGATGTTGACAGACTTTCCTCGGATTTCCTCGTAGAATTCAAATTCTTGCTTTCTGACTCTGCTGATNCTTGCTTTCTGACTCTGCTCATTCTTTCAAGCTCGATTGCAGGAATCCTTTGTACGTGTCGGGGCTGCTCCCCTGTCCAGAACTGCGGCGTCTCAGCGAACCTTGGGACGTACGACTCGACTTCTGGATGTTCGACATTTCTCAATATCATGCTTGCAGCGGTGTATTCCTCAAATGTCCCGTAGCGCTCCAGGTGTAGAACANTGTCTCAGCGAACCTTGGGACGTACGGCTCGACTTCTGGATGTTCGAAATTTCTCAATATCATACTTGCAGCGGTGTATTCCTCGAATGTCCCGTAGCGCTCCAGGTGTAGAACATTACACTCAGGGCATTCCGTAAATGCCCCGGCTGCTGACGTCCGCCTCGGGATCTCTACGTTACACATCGGACATCCCGGGCAAAGCTTGTCGGGAACCTCTGACTGTGTAGACTCCACACCAAGCCCTACCTCGCCTTCGGCGGCCGGCGGACTAGTGATAGTCTCCCCTAGGTTATGGTCGTAGACCCTCTCCTCAGGAATCGGGGTAAGTGTTGTTTCTGCCTCCCTTGNCGTCGGGAACCTCTGGCTGTGTAGAGTCCACACCAAGCCCTACCTCGCTTTCGGCGACCGGCGGACTAGTGGTAGTCTCCCCTAGGTCATGGTCGTAGACCCTCTCCTCAAGAATCGGGGTAAGCGTTGTTTCTGCCTCCCTTGCACGTCTTATTTCAAGGCGAACGAAGGCTCTGTGTTTGCGGCGGTTGGCATTTCGGCGTTGTGTCCTTCTTAATGGCGCGTCAGAAACTCTATCAGCAAAAGCATCGACCAAGCCTCCTGTCGGTGTAGTGATCATCGATGGCAACTGACTAGTTTCCTCTATCGGATACTGTATTCTTTCCACTTTCTGTTTCTTCAATGAGGAGTCTTCCCTGGCACCAATCTTGAGTAGTGACGGTAACCCTTCTGTCTCCCGGCGGCTGACGATGTCCATCAGAGGACCCTTGTACTCAACGTTGACCTAACTGTAGTCCAAGTCAAAGTTCACCACGCCACCCTGAGCTGCCTTTTCTTTATTCAACGCGAGATTTAAGCCGTCTTTAAAAGAGAAAATCAGCCTCGGACTTGACATTTTCCTGCAAAAAGATAGGAAAACATCAGCGTGCTGAAATCTCAAAACGAACAAGAACAACAGAGCATTATTAAATAGATTTTAGAATTATAAAAGTGCAAACATTTTTTCTCTTTTTAATTTAAATTGGTGGAATTTAGAATGAAAGTGAGGAAGGTGAAAGTGCAAAATCAAATTTTCATTTCATTAAGATTAATTTTATTACAGAATTTTAGGACCCAGTCACAGACACTAGCCGAACAACCACACCCAGACCAAACATTATTTCCAGAGCTTCACTCCGGGGAATGTTAAGTTGCATAATAAGTCTTCAAGTATAGTCCATTGACCGACAACATAGGCTTTTCGCCTCGAAAGTCCACTAGCTGGTAAGATCCTTCTGAATAGACCTTTTCCACGACGAATGATCCCTCCCAGGTTGGTTCAAACTTTCCACCTATCTTGCGGTGTGCAAAAATAAGTCTCCTGAGAACAAGTACGAGATCACCAATTTTGAACGTCCTATGGCAGACCAGCTTGTCGTGAGCGTGCGCCATTCTTGCCTGATAAAGCTCTAGATTTTGCTGCGCTTCTAATTGTTTTCCTTCGAGACTCTCCAACTCTGCAAGTCTGAGTTTGGCGCTGTCTTCCATTGTAATCTGATTAGCGACGGCTACTCTAAGAGACGGTAGCTGAACCTCTAACGGAAGTACGGCCTCGAACCCATAGATGAGCGCATACGGTGTACACTAGGTAGGAGTTCTGAATCTCGTCCGGTAGGCCCACAAAGCTTCTAACAACTTCTCATGCCAACCTCTCTTGTTCTCGTCCAACGTCTTCTTCAAAATCTGCACGAGCGTCTTATTGAAGGCCTCGGCCAATCCATTCGCTCTGGGATAATAAATCGTGGAGTACCTCCAATCTATCCCATGTCGTTTAACGAAGTTGTTGATCTTAGTACTTTTAAACGTTGACCCGTTGTCGGAAATCACTCTGCGCGGAACACCAAAGCGGTAGACAATCTGACTCTTGAAAAACTGAAGAATGTGCTGAGTTGTAACCTCTCGTAACGGTACTACCTCTGCCCATTTAGATAAGTAATCTGTAGCTGCGAGAATGAATCTATGTCCCTTTGAAGATGGAGGGTCTATCGGACCCACTATATCCGTGCCCCAATACTCGAATGACCACGAAGCGACGGTCGGGTGTAACACATTCGGAGGTTGGTGCAAAACCACTCCATGCACCTGGCATAGGTGACACTTTCTAGCGGTATCCATGCAATCCGTTAACATTGTCGGTCAATAATATCCGAGTCTCTTAATCTTCATTTTCATTTTTAGCCCTGACTGGTGCGCTCGACACAAACCAGCATGTACCTTTTTAACAATATCCTGTGCTTCGGCTGCGCTCAGGCATCTCAACCACATATGATCAAACGATCTCCTGTAGAGGACATTATCTACCAAGGCATACGACAAGGCTCTTTTTCGTGATCTGATATGCGCTTGACTTATCTTCTGACAATTTTTCCGTTTGCAAATACTCTATTAAAGGCCTGCGCCAGTCCTTGAGATTGTCTGTCATTGTAGCTACTATTTCTTCTTCTTTTCCGAGTGTGTGCAAACTGCCGATGTCGATCTGTGACAAAATCTGACGTCCCTGTACTGTAATGTCGACGGAATCCTCCGGTTGACACGCCATTTCCTTAGCAAGTTTTGCTAGAGCGTCAGCCTGAGCGTTGTTTCCTCGAGGAATCCGGCATAAAGTTACGCTTGGAATCTGCTCCAACAACTTCATCGCATACTGATGGTATTCTGCTAGTCTCGGCTTGAAGATCCTATACTGTCCGACGACCTGTTGAATGACGAGTTGTGAATCGTCGTAAATAGCAATGTCTGTTATTTCCATCGAAATTATCAATTCCAATCCGGTAATCAAGACTTCATACTCTGCTTCATTATTTGTGCATGACTCTGTCAAGTAGTAAGAAAACCTTAAGATTCTTTGGTTCGGCGTAACGAAAATCAAACTAATTCCTGCTTTACCCGGTATGACTGTTTGTAATCCTTTATCCTTCCTGGCTGACGAAGCCCCATCAAAATACATTTCCCAACGTCGAGTACTGGACGGCTCTGTATGTAGTATCTGTTCATTTGGTAGCTCATCATCGAGAGGGGACCCAGCTGGGAGTGAGTGTGCTGCGATGAAATCTGCTAAAATCTGTCCCTTGATAGTGCGGAGGGGAACAAAAGTTATATCGAATTGCAATAAAATCATCGACCACCTTGCTAAACGTCCAAAAAGTGTTGGTCGGGTCATCAGATATTGCAACGAATTAACTTTCGAAATAAGGGCGACCTTATGAGAAAACATGTAATGTCTAAGCTTCTGGGCGACGAAAATCAAAGCTAGACAATGTTTCTCAATAGGCGGATACTTTACCTCCGTCGGTATTAGACGTCGACTCAAGTAGTAGAGTGCGTTTTCCTTACCCTCGTCATTGACCTGAGCTAACAGGGCTCCGAGGGAGTCGTCTAAGGCCGCGGTATAAAGTATTAACGTTTTTCCCGGGATAGGGGCTGTCAAAACAGGAGGTGTCATTAAATACCGTTTAACGTCCTCGAAAGCCCGCTGACATTTCTCTTCCCAAACAAATTTGGCGTTCTTTTTAAGTAATGCCGAAAAGGGCTGTCACCTACCTGAAAGATTAGAAATAAAGCGTCTTAGAATGCCAATTTCTTTTGAAAGGAACGTAGTTGTTTCAAGGTTCTGGGAAGAGGCATTTCCAAGATGACTTTAATCTTATCCGAATCGATCTCGATTCCCCGATAACGGACAACGAATCCTAAAAATTTCCCGGAGGTAACACCGAAGGCGCACTTCAAAGGATTCATTTTAAGATTATATTGTCGTAATCGTTCAAACACGATCCTCAAATCATACCAATGATTTATTCGCTGCTTGCTCTTGATGACCAGGTCATCCACGTAGCACTCCACTTGGTTGTGGATGAGGTCATCAAAGATCCTCGTCATAGCTCGTTGATAAGTTGCTCCAGCGTTCTTCAACCCGAATGGCATTACTGTGTAGCAAAAGATTCCAATAGGCGTCCTGAAAGCTGTAAGCGCTGCGTCCTCTGGAGCCATCTTGATCTGATTATAACCTGACGATCCATCCATAAAAGAGAAAATCTCATGTGTTGACGCGATGTCCACCATTAACTCTGGTATCGGTAGTGGAAATTCATCCTTTGGACATGCTTTATTTAAGTCTCTAAAGTCAACACATACTCGAATTTGTCCATTCTTCTTCTTAACTGGCACAACGTTGGCTAGCCACGTGGGGTATTGCTCCTCTCGCACGAAGTTAGCGTCTATCAACTTCTTCACCTCGGCGATGACTTGCTGCTCTATTTCAAGACGCATTCTCCTGGGAGCCTGCTTTACTGGGGTTATACTCTTGTCCACTCCCAGTTTATGAACTGCGACCTCTGAAGATAATCCTGGCATTTCATCATAGCTCCAAGCGAAGCAATCCTTGTATTCCAACAATAATTTGATCAAATCCGTAGCTTCCTCCTTGCTGAGCAAGGAACTTATAAAGGTAGGTCGGGGCTGCTCCTCAGTCCCGAGGTTAACTTCCCTTAATTCATCGAATGTTGACCTGATTTCTTCCTCCAACTCTGGTGGAGCGTCGTCTATTGGAGAGTCTTCAAAGTCATCTTCAACATCGAGACAATCCTCCTCTAACTCGCTAGTAACAACCATGCAAAATTCCGAATCATCGACCGGTCCTATCGTACCAAACCCGAGACCTTCCTTTAAATTGAGCGTTCGACCTTTAACGTTCCATAATTTCTCAAATAGTCGTAGTTTATCCTTTGGCATTTGCTTCGGCACATATCCCTGTTGAATTAACTTTTGTACGCAAGGAGAAAAGTAACCAAATGGTAGCTCCATTAATTCATTAGAATCATCTTCCTCCAAATTTACATGATTTTCCAAAGTAGGAGAAGGAGAAGCACGGTAAAATTTAATCGGTTTGAAAC
>JXCR01143854.1:16972-92136 GCA_002079205.1 Phalaenopsis hybrid cultivar
CAAAGGGGGGGGGGGGGCATTTGATCAAATTTCAGCCCTAAATAAATTCTAGGTCGGTGCTCCAATAAGTGCATCCAAAAACTCTTCAAAAAGCGTCCAAATTTATTGAATCTTCTAAAAATAGGGTCTGCACCGACACTGACACTATCAGCGTTAGAGGCCATTAGATTAATTTGACCATCTCTGCCAAACGGCATTGTCGTTGCCCAGTCTCACCCCGTTGGCGCTGAACATTTTTTTAAATTCTCCATTTTGACTCCAAATTTCATTCTTTTTTCTCCAAGTGTTCAAAATCAACAACCTGCAATAAAACACAAAAAATAACTTCCATTAAAATGCAATATCACAAAAAATAAGTAGAAAATATGGGTCTAAAAATGTATATATTTTTGGTGTATCAAAATGCTTCGGGCCTTTTGTGTGATAGAAAAGTATCGCTTAGGCTGAAAGAAAAAAATTTATAAGACGGTGGTGAGAACTGCAATGCTCTATGGCGCTAAATGTTGGCCTTTAAAAGAGAAGCATAATACCAAGTTAAGTGTTGCCAAGATGAGAATGAATAGGTGGATGAGTGGCTTTACACTTAGATAAAAAATGCAAAATGAATATATCCATGACAGGATTGGTGTAGTTCCTGTGACGGATAAAATTAGAGAAAGTTGTCTAAGATGGTCTGGTCACATTACGCGTTGATCATCTGATGATCCGATTAGGAGAGTAAATGTTTTAGATTTGACTTATGTTAAGAAAGGTAGATGTGGAAAAAGGAGGACTTGGGCTTATTGTATAAAAAATGATCTCAATTTATTAGAACTAAATGAAAATATGACGCTAAATAGGACGCAATGGAGAAAAAGGATTCATGTAGCCGACCCCACGTAGTAGAATTAAAACTTTGTTGTTGTTTTTATTTTTATTGTTATTGTTGGGGAATAAATCATAAGATACAATGCAAAAAGTGTTCATTAATGGCATTTAATGGAAGTTCAAACAATTAAGAAATAAAACCAATTAAAGAATATAACTCTTTAATTTTTGAGAAATTTACATGCTATTGAATCCTTCTAGGAAGTGCTGTCATGTATAATTTGTGCGTTCATACAATCCAAGAGAGATCTTGGATAAATAGAAAAAGAAGATAAAGAGAGAGGAGAGAGAAAGTTACAAATGTTGTATGTTTTTAATAATTTTTCCTCCTTCCATGAAAAAAAAATCTGCCCATGAGGTATAAGGACTCTTATATTTATAGGTCTCATAGGGTGTCCTTGATCCTCATAGGGTTACAAAAGAAAAAGAAATAAAGAATATTATCAAGGTTGTATTGTACAAAACCTATTTATTATTTGTTGTTAATAGATATTATCAAGGGCATGAATCATCTCATAAATGAACTTGAGTTATGATGAGACTTTGGTTCATTTTTGCTTTAATTTCAAGGCACCCTTGTAATATAATTACAAGATTGATAAGTAAGCTCATCAATAAAACATAGAAATAGCAGGTGAACTTGGCAGAGGAACTCCGTTATGGAAGGCCAACTTAGAGGAGGAGCCTGATACACCTAAAATATATGCGCTTTAATGGAAGGTATTTTTGTGTTTTTCTTGCAGTTACAAGTAAAAAGGATGAAAAATGCTTAAAGGAGTGAAAAAGGATCAAATTTGGAGCAAAAAGGTGAAAAATGTGCAAAGAGTTTAGTGCCTAAGCACCAGATCCGGCGCTTAAGCGACGATTAAACAGAAAAGGCCACGCCTAAGCGCCGGTGGCCCCGTGCTTAAGTGCCCGTGGTAGTTATTGGGCGAGTAAATTTGGTTTCTACAAATTTTGAAGAGGTTTTTGAGGCACACAATTGCTTAATAGATGGTTATAACCACCATGGATGAAAATTATCACGAAAGGATGCATCTTTTGGGGAAATACATCGAATTTAGACATATTTTGAAGAGAAACCAAGGCATGTTTTGGAAAATTATAAAAGAAAGAAGATTGGGACTTTGAAAGAGGTCCTGAAAGTATTGGAAAGTTTTGAAATTTCTCATTTGGGAGTTAGTTTTAAGAGATTTTCAGGCACCACTTTTACCTTTTTTTATTCTTTTTTTATTTTATTTTGAGTGATTCTAAAGAGAAGAGAATCAAAGGAACTTCAAGAGTTTGGTGGAGGACTTGAGATAAGTTTTTATCTTTCTATTTTGAGACTACTTTTGGTTTTAATTGAGACTTGTTGTTGGTTTGACAATGATTTCTTCTTTTAAACTAAAGTGTTGTTTTATTTTATCCATAGATTCTGAGTAGTTTTCTTTATCTTTCTTCTTAAAATAATAAG
The DNA here is from genome assembly GCA_002079205.1 of Phalaenopsis hybrid cultivar. NCBI lineage: Eukaryota > Viridiplantae > Streptophyta > Magnoliopsida > Asparagales > Orchidaceae > Phalaenopsis > Phalaenopsis hybrid cultivar. The sequence goes on from JXCR01143854.1 coordinate 19,296, forward strand.
TAATTAGGTTTTAGAAGGAAGTAGTGGAAAGTATTGATCTTCAATGATGGAAGAAGTTGTGATGATTTAAATCCATGCACTTCATTTACTTCTTGATTTGGTAAATCCAGATGTTAAAATGTGTTGTGAGAACATGTAAGAACAAGTATGTTATTATCTCAGTCAACAATTGAAAAGAATCACATGAGGTTGTATGAATGAGAATGAAGTTCATAAGATTGAGAGCAAATAAATAGGGAAATATTCATTGATGGGTGGAGAGTTAGAGGACTTTAAAGTGACAGGTTAAAGCCCCCAACTTGGTTTATTATTTTAGGTTCTGATATGAGAATGTTAGCCCCCAGGTGGAGGGAATCGAGGGAACTCTAGAGTGAGAGCTAATATCTTCCCTGCCTAGCCAATCTTCAAAACTATCCAAACTTTAAATTAACCAATGTTCTTTATAGCATCTCTAGTAAGGGTAAAGAATATTATTGCTTATTTGGCACAACACAATTTGCATACTTTCACAACAGAATTCCTATACTTATTACTGATTCACTATAGATTAACCAATGTTCTTTATAGCATCTCTAGTAAGGGTAAAGAATATTATTGCTCCTATTTGGCCATTTAGCATACTTCCATAACAAATTTTTATATTTATCATTGATTCATGGTAAGGAAGATATATTCTTTATAGCATCTCTAGTAAGGGTAAAAAATATTATTGCTCCTATTTGGCACAACACAATTTACGTACTTCCACAACTGAATTCCTATACTTGTTACTGATTCATAACAAGAAGAAAAATATTTTCATATTTAGTGCTTTTCTTCTACAAAAACTCCAGTTATCTTTTTAAATTATTATTGTTCTATCAAAATATTGAAAATACCAAAAATATTTAAATTTTCATTACTGCAAAAGTCATCTTTAGTTTAAATAATTATCTTTTTATTAAAAATAGAAAGTCTACTATTCAATAGTGCATTATGCGTATTCTCCCTATGGGTTCGATATTCATGTCTTAGTCAAAAAGTTCTATATTACTTGATAACAATACGTATACTTGCGTAGTATCCTAATATATATAAATTAAAAGTTAAATTCTTATTTTTCAATAAGATCAAATTTTGGGTTTATTTGTAAAGTAAGGAAATATAAGTGAAATATAATCTGAATTATTGTTGTAGTGTGCATATTAACAGTATCCATGGATCAAGTTTTTGGCACCATTGCAGAGGAGAAATTGATTTTAAAAGCAAATTTCTTTTTTGGAAAGTATTATTTAAAATTTAAGTTATCTTATCTTATTTTATTTTGTTTTAATTTATTTTATTAAATGTTTGTTGACCTCACTTTTGGTTGAGGTTTAGTTTTTTCCTCTTTAGTAGCCTAAGGTCTAGCTATATGACTTTTCCTATTGACTATTCTTAGAAAACTAGACATGGAACCCTCACCACTAGAAATTTTTGTTGACCTCACTTTTGGTTGAGGTTTAGTTTTTCCTCTTTAGTAGCCTAAGGTCTAGCCATTGACTTTTCTATTGACTATTCTTAGAAAACTAAACAAGGAACCCTCACCATCAGAAACTCTACACTTATTTTCTTATTGACTATTCTTAGAAAACTAGACAAGGAACTCTCACCATTAGAAATTCTACAATTTTCTATTGACTATTCTTAGAAAACTAGACATGGAACCCTCACCATTAGAAATTCCAAACTGACTATTCTTGGTCTAGTTCTTCCTCTTTAGTAGCCTAGGGTCTAGCCATAGGACTTTCCTGTTGACTATTCCTAGCACATGGAACCCTCACCATTAGAAATTCTACACTCTTCTCTACTCAACTTGGAATTCCACATAAGGAACCCTCACCATTAGAAATTCTACACTCCTCTTTACTCAACTTGAAGTTCAACATATTAGCACCCTCACCACTAGAAATTCTACCATCTTCTTTACTTAACTTGAAGTTCCACATATTGATCAAACCCTAACCACTAGAAATTCCAAACTCTTCTCTACTCAAATTGAAGTTCCACATGTTGGTCTTCACTACTAGAAATTTCAAACTCTTCTCTACTCAAGTTGAAGTTGCACATGTTGGTCTCAACCTCTAAATACTTAGTAGGTGGGGTCACTATGGGGGAAACTCAAGATGAGTCACCCTTAGGACTGCTGGACCTTAGGGTTGACCCTGGGTGTTGGTCTGGAGCTAATCCACTCACTACTCTCATCTACACTCACAATCACTCACAACCCTAAACTCAAATTTCTAGCCTATATCCCTTGATCATTCTGGGATACTTATATATATGGTCCCCTAAACCTACCAGCCCTAGGGCTATGGTTTGGCTAAGACCATTATATAGAGGATCAAAAATGGGGTTTCCATTGGTCCATGGCTTGTTGATGATGGTTGGTACCTCAAATCTACCAAAATGCCCATCTTGGCCCTTTACCCCTAAAACACCCCCAAATTACCAAAATACCCCTCCATAATCCAAAATCCCAAAATTTCCAAAAATTTCCAGAAAATCCCAATAATTCTGAAATATTCCTAATTTCATTTCTTTCAACTACCACATGACCTAATTTGGCCAATTTAACCATCGTTAACCAAAATCCCCAAATTTACCTTTAAAGACCCAAATTTCCACAAATCCAACTCAAATGTCCAGCAATTTGACATCAATTGAACCCAATTCCAATACTAAACTCAAATTAACTTTTGATATTACCAAACTAAACCAAACCTAAGCTCAATTGGTCCATGATTTGAGCCCAATTTTGATTTGGGTCAAAACCCCAATTTTGACCATATGACCTAATCTCACCAAATTGAACCCATAGCCTAGTCAATTGGCCTCAATTAATGTTGAAAAATATTTATAACATTCCTACACATCAAAATAAACTATCAATTTGCCTTGGTGAAGCCTCATATCCATTTGATTTTGGCATAAATCCAAAATTCCCAAATTTAGCCCGAAATTGGTTAAGTCGCCAAATTTCACCCAATTGATTGCCTTAACCTCAAAATTGGCTTCCGATTCATGTTGAAAACTCTTCATGAGGTCCCTATTGACCATTTAAAACTCTTAATTTGTACTTAGCCTAAGGCTAACCCAAGCCAGACCCAAGCCTAGCCCAACATGACCCAAATTGATTAAGGTTCAAGATTCCCTCAAATTGATCCTTCAGTTGTACTCAAAACCACTTCCATCCTTTACCAAAGTTATTCCTTACGATCATCTACATCAAATGCAATAATTAATGGGGCCAATTGACATGTCTAGCTTAGACCAAACCCAAGACTTGGTCATTTGCACCTATTTGGACTCATGAACTAAATGTGACCTAACCACCCTAAAGTCACCAATTTAACTCCACCCCAGCCATTAGTTGGACTTAGTGACAAAAAAAAACACTCTAAAATCACCTAAATAATTCCATGGACCAAAGGTACCCCAAATTAAGGGATATTATCTCCAAAAATGCATGTGCTGAAGATATCCTTCCCAAAATTAGGTATTATTGCATTAAATTGCTGTGACATATTCGCCTGGGTTCCCTCAGCTCCTAGCCACCTCCCTCTGGCAGGCCGGCCAGCCTAGTGGATAGAAAAACTCAAATCGAAGAGCCACCCCCATGGAACCTTACCCAAATCAAACCTAGAGGCCAGCTCATCCAAATCAAATTAAAGAGCTCCTCTGCCCTCCAAGCACCACAATGCACCCCAAACTTGTGCCCTGAGAGCCAACATGGCCATTTTTATAAAAAACTGACCTCTACGGCCATGGCAGAGGTGCTAAACTTTTCTCATAGAGAGCCTCCCAAATCACTCACAGAGCTTCCTTGAGATCTCCACAGCCCATTCAGATCACTCCACTGCATTGATTCCCCCTATACAACCCTAATTTTGAGCATGAAAATTAGGGCAAAAATAGGACATCTCTCAAATCTCCACCAAACTTCAATTGTTTGTACCCACACCTTCATAACAACACGAGAAGACAAAGCCCCATCAAATTACCCTCTGAAATAGCCTCCACCATAGCTCTAGACCAACACCTGAAATCGAGCTGGTCGGAATTCATACCTAAGCCTTACACCAAGACCAGGGACTCAATCCCTAGTCCCCTTGGACCCCAACAAACATGTTGAATACCTCTGATTGAAGCCTCCCTTCTCAAAGCAAAGGTATAAAACTTTTCCTCCTCCCGAGCCTATTTTGATTCTTCATTTACTTGGGCTTGATTTCATGACACATTAGCTGTATGGATATGTTCGTCTCATTAAGATGAGCATTTTAAAAAAAATTTCACTTAAATTGGTTGAGAAATGAGAGAGATCTTAAGCCTTGAAGGTGGACGGCTCTCAGCCTAAGCCATTGGGGACGATGACCACGCGCCGTCCGATCGCGCGTGTATCAAATGGATGGCCAAGATGAAGCTGGAGAACGTTTCTTTACATAAACAGCGGGACGCGTGGCTGCTGGCATGGACGGAGGCGTCAAAGAAGAGCGCATCGCGTGGAGTTTCGGAGCTGCCTAGGATCTACATGGCGCCGCGTGGATAAATAGAAAAATAGGGCTTTTTCTATTTATTTAAACTCCCGTAACTTAGAAAATCCATAACTTTGTGTGAAAAAATTTTAAAAATAAAATAAAAATACTCTCTTGCTCAGTAAACAGAGGAGAATAATGTGGAATAAATTTCAAGTCCATTTAATGCATAAAGTATTTTGAATTAATTAAACAATATTTGGGATCATTTAATTCTTCATGCATATTGATACATCAACTTGGCTTGAATTTTTGGCATGTTGTAGCCTCTGTCAAGCGAAACATCCTCTGATTTTTTCAAAGTTAGAGAATGTTCATATACAGAGATCAATATTTTTCAAGATCTTGCACATTATTTCCTTAAAATAATCATGAAAATTAGCATATTGATTAGAAAATTCTAAGAAAATTTTTGGAAGGTCCACTATGACAAGAGGAACTTTTGGAAATAATTCCATGAGTCAAGTCATTTAAAATGCACTTAAATTTTACAAACACTAAATCACTAAAATAATTAATCTTGGAAAATTTAAACATTTAAATGACTTGATTTTTAATCTCCACTGTGATTTATGATCCATAGAACTCATCATTAAAAATTTAAATGACTTGATCTTTAATCTCCACTATGGTTTATGATCCAGAGAACTCACTATAAAAAGTTTAAAATATTTTGAGTTCATTTGATAACTTAAGTTGATTTTTAAGGATAAATATCACTTTTGACATTTAAATGATTTTTAAAAGTCAAAATATAACTCAAAAAATTATGAAATTTTGTTTTTTGAGTTCTCTGTGATTAGGGGTATTTTCTAAAAATAAAATGATATTTAAAATAAAATTAATTTTTTGAGTTCTCTGTGATCAGGGATATTTTCTAAAAATAAAATGATATTTAAGATAAAAATTGGATTTTTAGTCTATTTTAAATATTTAAATTATTAAAAATTCATAAAAAACAAAAAAAAAAATTCATGGAAATGTTCTAAATTGCTTCCTAATCACTTAGGAAAATTAGAATATTTTTCCTTATTTTCTAAATAAAGATATTGAATTTCAAAGTTTAAAAATAATTTTTAAAGGCTAAAATTGAGTTTTTCACTAAAATAATTCCAATAAATCAAAGAAAAATAAAAAAAATATGAAATTTATTTCTCTGGATTCTCTAACCTCACAGAGATTTTTGAAAAATCAAAACTTAATTTTCACCATTTAAAATATTTTATTGTTATTAAATAACCCAAAACTTAAAATAATTCTCGAAAATCACACAAAACTCAAAAATTCATGAAATTTGGTCCAAAGGTTCCTCTAGTCTAGTATTGGAATTCCTCCAGTAAAAATTTCAAGAGATTAGGATTTACCTTGGTCAATTTGAGAATTTTCTTTAAAAAAATCCTATCTTTGCACGAAAATAATTATATAAAATAAATTAAATTTTGAAAAATGACATTTTCTCCTCTGATGTCTTAATTGACCCTTGAATGAGGTTCGATAAAAATTTCAAAGTCCTTCGAACTGAATTTGACAAATTATGAAGTGTTGGAGCCTTAGGGGCAAATGTGTAATTTTGGAATTTAGCCTTAATTAAAATTTTGCCTTAAGTCACGGTGGGTAATGGTTGACCTCTGATCTTAATCAATTTATTTGATGCTTGAAACACAAGGGGTTAATTGGTAGAAACCATTCTCACTTTCCTCATTAAAAAGGTAAGTTAATAAATTTCTAAATCATTAAAAAATTTAGAGGTTTATTAAAATTAAACGATCCTGGACTTAGGGGTATGAATTTTGAAGTCAATAATTAATCAATTTAATACCCCTATTTTGATGTTCAAAATAAAATCCAAATCATGAATCATGACCACTTAAAATTTAAACTTTTCAAAACTAATTAAGACACTCACTTAGGTCCTAAGGGCTTAGTGGTGACTTAGGCCAAATCAAAATTGACTAAATGAGGATTAGAGAAATAAAATATACATAATCGTACATCCTTGAAACACCACTAAGCCTAATTAGGGTTAAAGTTTGGCTAAGTTTTCCAACAACACTAACTTGCCTCTTTAAGGGTCTTCACCCACATAATTCTTAAATTCAATCATAAGTGATAATTACCCCTTTTTTAGGGATAATTGAGACATCAATGTTCACTGAGGATTAGAAGTATTTACAGGATGAACCATTAAGCAACATAATAAATTTAGATGGACTCGAGGCTTTTCACTAGTTGGTGAGAGGGAGGCATGGACCTGCTTCCTCCTCCTAACTTGTTGGATACTTTAGAGGTCTACTAAACTTAATATAATTTGCTTAATGAAATCATCCTTAATTAAACTCTTAAGGACTTACCAAAATACAACATAGGGTTAGGAAAACTACCAAAACTTTACATTTCCTGCTCTCCATAAACTGCCTTAAGATGCATTTTAAGTTTCAGGTGGTGGAACGAGAAGACTCGTCAGGCACGCTTTTACAGTTTTTAGCGTTGTCTTTCTTGTACTTTCATACTGTGCTTTTATACCTTCAAACTTGCATGCTAAATAATAATGTCACCCTGCATGAAAACTAAAACTATTAGGATAGCCACAAAACCAAAACCAAAACTAAAATCAACCAAGATAAAATCCACCACGATAACATTAAAAATATAAAACAACTCAAAATTGAATCACAAACATCACACAAAACTACAACTTCAACAAAATTAAGATGTCTTTATCGGATGATCAGGAATTCCTCGGAGGAGGTAACCTACGGTTGCTAACGAGGCTTCCCACGGTCTAAATGAAATAATGGAACTCATTAAGTTGAGTTTAGTAAATTCATTTGGACTAAGTGATTCCAATAGAAAATATTAGTGCCGGGACGACGAAACCGTGGGATCTTGACCGGTGTCACTTTAATAAACTTTAATATGAGGTGCCGGGACGATGGAACCGTGGGATCTTGACCGGTGTCGCTCTAATCAACTTTAATATGGTGGAACACATTAAGTTGAGTTTAGTAAGTTCATTTGGACTAAGTGAATCCAATAGAAAATAGTGGTGCCGGAACGAGGGTTTAGTAAGTTCATTTGGACTAAGTGAATCCAATAGAAAATAGTGATACCGGAACGAGGGAGCCGTAGGATCCTAACTGGTGTCGCTCTAATCAACTTTAATATGACCTCATAAAATTTAAAGATGCGTTTGATAAGTTCATTTGGACTAAGTGAATCCAATAGAAAATAGTGATGCCGGAACGAGGGATTTGGTAAGTTCATTTGGACTAAGTGAATCCAATAGAAAATAGTGATACCGGAACGAGGGAACCGTAAATTCTAACCGGTGTCGCTTTAATCAACTTTAACGTGCCCCATAAAATTTTAAGAACTTCAACCATAGAGCCACCTGATTTGACATTACTTGATACACTAGAGAACTCAAACTCGTCGCAGCAGGGGCTTGGAGCTAGCATGGTGGGCAGCACGACCATCTTCAACAGCAAAACATGTCTTCTCCAGCTAAACCAATCTTCCTTCCTTAGACTTAAATAACAAAGCCATAGGACTTCAAGGTTGCTTGCTAATGCAACATAAATCCTCACACCATCTTTAGGCCTTTGCATAGCCCTGTTATACAATATAAGCCCTAACTCGTCTTAGGATTCTGAGGTTGTTGTTTATCACAACCTAAATCCTCATATCTTCCAGGCTATTTGTGTGATCATTTCATACAAATGTAAGCCCTAATTAATAAGATTGGTAGGATGAAATACTTAAATTTTTCTCCACAAAATTGAAGCCAAACATCAGGATAGCTTGGGAAGTCACCAAGGTTCTCCTCTGGATCCATGACATCCCGTAGTTCTTCCTCCTTTGGATTCCACAATAAAATGTTCCAAATTTGAACCAATCCCTTTTCACACCTCTACATCGGATCTCATTAAAGAGTCTTACCCTTTGAAATTACTTGAAGATAATATTTCCTGATTTTTATCGAGAGTCCTCTTAAGTGGCTTTGGTCATTTAAGATGTAATTAACTATAGAGGCTTGCCCTTATAGAAAGCATGTCTGAACCTAGCTTAATATAAACCCTATTTAATCCTTTATATTAAATAAGGGAAACTTGTCGGCAAATACAAAGGTTTCACTAACCAAACAGACGTCATACTTTCCTTAGTTTATTTGATCGAGCCTCATCCTCAAGTCTTGTGTGTCCTTTGGGATAGATACATGATTTGAGGTACAGTGCTCTTTCATTTTAAACTTTGAAAAATATGGGGTCAGTTTGATTCCACACTTCAACATCCTTTCGAAGCGGGTGACGGGATTTCAATTCCGGTGACCGACAGCTTCTTACGGGCAACTCCCCTCAAATCCCAAAAAATAGTGCTGACAGCTTCTGACGACTCCGCTGGGGACAAGCTTTTCTCTCCATACAAATCAAAAAATATTATTTTCACACATTAGTATTGTGTCCATGTCCCTCTTGGACCAAATTACCCTTCCTCTGTTAGCATACTTTACCCATTTTTGTCTTGGGAAGGTATGGTCAACTCCTTGGACTTCCGGACTAGCTGTTCAACAATCTTTGAACAGAGAGGTTCAGAAGGCCATTAAGGAGTTTAAATTTCTTTTTATATGGGTTCGGATCACTAATAGGTGTGTCAGTGGACTAATTCCACATGGGCATTCTCTGCCACTGATTGGGTCCCGCACTGGGTCCTAAAATTTTTCACATCTCCCTTCTAAATTTGGTTTGGTATTTCGCAAATTAAACCAAATCGTGTTGTGTTGCGCACACTTTAAAATTTTCTTATATTAATTAAATTTTACACCTCTTTAAACAAAGATGTTAAAAATACCCATAAATTAAGACCCACTCGGTCTATAGATCAACCTCTATTTTTAGTGCTTGCACTAAGAAATACGAGGTTTTTGGCCATATAGCTAACCTTGAAACTTTCAGTTTTGAAGCCTATTACAACGGCTTACCCAACCCTGACTTTTTCTTGCAACCTACCAACAGACCGTAGCGCCCGTAACGTCGCTCCCACTATCAAGTTTGAAGCTGGATTTGAAGATCTCGAGGTTATCCTCAGAAAAGCCCCATTCGTGGTAATGAAGATCGCTGCTCCGAAAATGCAAGAACCGCCTGCAGAATTCAACCTGAACTGCCTTCAAGACTTCCCTGCCTGCAAGAAGGCTAAATCTACTACCGTCACGACACTCGTCAAACCTGCTATCCCCGCTACTGCTAAGGGGAAGGAAGTGATGATTGTTGAAGAACCCACTGAAGGATTAACTGTCCCGCCACCCGTGTTTGAAATCGGGTCAAGCTCGAGGACTATACCACTGACCCGAACTCAAAGGAGGAACCACAATAGAAGAGTTTGGAGGGCCATCAAAGCCCAGTATCCTGAAAAGATACCCGTTGAGGAGGAGCCTCATCAAGTTGAAGAAATGTTACCAGAAATTTATCCACTCCTACGAGGGATTAGATTCCATCCTCTGACAGATATTGATGGATATGAGAGTATCTGGAGGATTACTGTCGCATTACTATCACTTCATGGACATGGTGAGGAGGAAAAGAAGTTCACTCCTATCACTCGAGTTAGTGCAGTTTTCAGAAGGCTTGCTACCAAAGAAGGATGTTCGGTTAGCGAGTTACTTAAACGAGTGGGAGATGCAATTTCCCCTCGCGTGAAGAAGGAAATTTTGAAAGGTGTCAAATCTTCCAGACAATCCCGTAAGACAATTGGAGCACTGCCTACTCGAATTCACATTTGGCTCGGCTTAAAGAATAGAGTTGATACCGTAGTGATTACTATTGATCATACTGTTATCAGGATCGCAGGCTGTCGACCGGTTAAGTCGAGACTGGGTCCGAAGATCTTACCCGTCATTCCTGCAATGCCAGAGATAAAGACAAAGTGATTACCTGACACTGTAGCCGGTCTACACCATGGGGAGCATACCTTCCCTTGACATACCGATTTTTCTACTAAGACATCCCATTCGTCGAAGAAGAAGAGGGTATGGGTACCCAAGGTCGCTGAACCGATATAGTTCAGTGAGCCTGCAGGATAGGAAGTAAAACCCATACCTAAAATATATAACATCGTCGCGACAATAGCCAGCAAGATGGAGGAACAAGTAGAAGATATCAACCAAGGTCTTCCAGATCTTAAAGCAATCAAGGAATCAACAATTGAGGTGAAAGTTAAGAAACTCAGGATTGAGATTTCAGAATTAGCTCGAGAACATGGAGTTTCCGTCAATAGTTACAATGAAGATTTTGATTACAATGATTACTTAGAGGAGGATTTCATGGATGTCCATGTGATCAAAACTAGAGCTACCACATCTGCGCGTGAGGCTCAACCTCACATCAAAGAGAACGCCATAGATGAGCTGCTAGGGTTATCCTCCTAATGGGTGAGCAAGTCAGTCTATTGGAGAAAAGAATAGAAGAGATGACTGCAGCTATGACCGTCATGGCCACTATTCAGAGGCAATCGCAAGCATCATGATTGGCTTCTCCAGAGATTAATCAACCATAAGTCATACACATCACAGATGAAAGAAGAGAGGCTACTTCAGCTGACAAAGATGAACAACCAAAGAAAGATTCTTCGTCAGATGCCATGGCAGAAAAGGAATTCAAGCACATGGTTGTACAAGTGTGGGACGCCTTAGCTCAATCCAAGGGCGGTACATCAATTTTGAAGGGTAGAGCTTACCCAAAGGGTTCGATGTTGTACCTTTCCCCAAGGGTTTTGTGGCCCCAAACTTCAAGATATTTGATGGGACTGGAAATCCCAGGCAGCATATAACACAATTTCGAGCTAGTTGTGGCAACACAGGGAATAATGAGGCTCTACTCTGCCAGTAGTTCGTCAGCAGCTTGTCAGGGATTGCTTTCGATTGGTACGCTGACTTGCCCAACGGGTCAGTTAAAACATTTTCTGAGTTGGAACAGTTATTTGTAAAAGATTTGCCGGGGCGCAACATCATGTGTCTATCGAAGAGCTCATGATGGAGAAGCAAAAGCCTAGTGAAACTTTGGCAGACTATATTTTGAGGTAGAGAAACCTTAGCATGAAGTGTGAACCTTAGCTACAAGAACATCAAGCGATTGAGATTCTACTCAAAAGCATTCATCGGCCAGTAGCTTTCATGCTTAAGGGACTCACCATCAAATCCTTCAGGAAGCTACTCAGTAAAGCCAACAGTCTTCAAGAAGAAATGATACACATGGAACCACATGAAAAGGCTAAGGTGACCAGAGTGCTCAAAAAGAAATCAGGAGTAGTCACGACTATCGACAAAGGAAAGCAGCCGATAAAGATATATGCAGAAGAGCATCGCCATTCTTCATTGCAGTACTCTCAGAAACAGCGCAGTCAATCCAACCAACGGCCGCTTCAGGAGGGATCACCTCGAATAGCGGGTAAAAGAATATCTCTGTTAGAGCGATAAAAATTTGTGTATTCTTTCAAGGATGAAGCCATACCTAAAATATTCAAAAGCCTGATGAAGAAACCAGAATTCAAACTACCTGATCGAAAGAAACCCGAAGAGGTGGATAAGAAGAATGAACCAAATTATTGCCCATACCACCGGTTGTTTGGGCACACTATAGACAAGTGTTTCCTCTTTATGGACTTGTTCGAGAAGAACCTTAAGGAAGAGAACATTAAAATCCCAAAGGAGTATTTGTGAGACCTTGAAAAATGTTCCATAAGCATGATTTCAGCTGAGTCGATCTCCTCAATTGATCCGTATGTTGGAGTAGATGGATGGAGTACAACTTGGGATGAACTTAAGATGGTCCTTAATCGAATACAGGATTCGTTGAAACAAACTTCAACGAACACTGAAGAAGAATGGAAGGAGGTCAGGAGCAGATTGTCCAAGAAGATACTGAACAAGATATAGTCTGCATCAAAACAAGCCTCCATTCAAAGTCTGCAACATACCAAGCCCGAGATGAAGGTTTCACCAGAAGATCCATCATCGTCAAGGATAAAGAACAAAAAAAAAGCGTCACTGCCAAGATTGATAGCACGGGGGGTAGGATAGGAGTTTCCTCTACTAGATTGGTTGTCTTGGATTCGGGGAAGAAAATCCTTGAATCCTTGACTTTGTATGATTATCTTTTTGTCCCTACGGTGTCTTATGAATATAATGATTGTAATTTTAGCTACTTTTTGAGTGTTTCTAGTGATAACTTAACTGATTATGACTGATCTAGCTGTGATCTCGATTCCCAAAATGTTCCTCAAATCATACTCGAGTCTGATGAACTTGTTGTCAAGGCCAAAGAAGTCATCAATAATGACGCTTACAACAACATCGATAACAAGGAGCCAGCTCTCGAGCATCATGGTACACCGCTTGCCATCAACTTAGATCTTTTCGACATAGAGGAAAAGACACCAGAAGATTTTACAATAATATCTCAAGAAGAAGAAATCACAGAAGTTAACTTAAGGAGCGGAAAAGTGTTACCACCAAGAAGAGCTCAAACAGATAAAGAAAAACAGATAATGACTCGAGAAGAGAGACCCCCACCACCACCAGTGGAAGAACAATATGATCAAGATAAAATGGAAGGATCATGCAAAGTAGACAACAACTTGCTAGCTCATCTTAGGAAGTTTCCTGCCTGACTAAGCATCTACGACGCTCTGATCCTGTCAAAGGAGATGAGAGAGTCTCTGGTTACAGCTTTGCTTGATCCAGAAATTTTCTTAGCTCAGTTGGCTAGCACATCCTCAGACAAATTTTGCTCGTTGAGAGAACAGTCAGGGGCAACCTTCATAGATGAAGACTTCCTGCTTGGTACCGCCGACCACAACCGTCCGCTCTACATCTCCGTCAACATTGGCAGATTTGTGTTATCTAGAGTTTTGGTGGATCCTGGAGCATCTCTTAACTTGATGAGCCTATGGACATTGGTTTATTTGGATATTGAAGCTCAAGAGCTTACGACCGATAAAATGATGTTAAGAGGATTTAACTAAAAGGGAGAAAGATCCCTTGGATCAATTACATTACTTATGAAGGTTGGAGAACTCGTTATAACCGTTAAATTTCATATCATCGACGCCGAGACCTCTTTTAATGCTCTATTGGGTCGACCATAGATTCATGAGCACAATATGGTTCCATCATCCCTACACCAGTGCATCAAATACCGCAAAGATGGTCAAGAAAATTACATCAAGGGAGACCTACAACCATTTTCAGTGTGTGGGGTTGGTATCCATGAAGATGCTGCCTACTACACGCCTCCAAAGAAGACTGTCTTCTCGTGTGAGATTTTGACAAACAAAAATGAAAATTCAGAAGAATCACAAAAAGGAGGCCATACAACTCCGCTTCAACAACCTTCTACCACTCCCTTACGATGAGTTGGTGGAGGTCTTCTAGTTCACGCACCCGAGGTCGAGGCCGGGGACGCGGACGAGGAAAGGTCAATTTAATTATTGAATGGACTATGACAACCATCAACATTGGTGATGAAGATAGTTCTGAAGATTAAATAATGATAACAAAGAAGAAAAAACCTCAGTATGAGATATCCCTAGAAGATACAGAGAGAAATGAATATGAAACAATGTATGATCGTATAAACCACTATGTGAATACTATGACCCTTACTCCGATTCTCCCACAAAAGGTCAAGAGTTTAGAGGTTAAGAAAGTCTGTAGTGTTGGTTCAAAGCCAATCAAATTTTACCGTGCTTCTACGTCTAATGAGCTTGAAAAACATGCAAATTTGGATGTTGATTCTAATGAATTAATGGAATTTCCTTTTGGTTACTTCTCGCCTTGTGAAAAAGTTAATTCAACAGGGACACTTACAATAAAAAATGCCAAAAGATAAATTTCAACTTTTGAAAAACTATGGAATGCTAAAAGCCGAACTCCCAATTCAAAAGGTCTCAGATTTGGTACAGTTGGACCAGTCGATGATTCTGAATTTTGCATGGTTGTTACTTTGAGTCAAAAGAGTATTACCTTAATGTAGATGACTCTACTGATCAACCAATAGAAGATGCTCCGCCAGAATTTGAGGAGGAAATTAAATCTACTATCGATGAATTGAAGGGGATTAACCTCGGGACTGAAGAACAATCCCGACTTACATTTATAAGTTCGCTACTTGACGACGAAGAATCTGCATGATTGGTCAAACTATTAGCAGAATTCAAAGATTGCTTTGTATGGAGCTACGATGAAATGTCAGGGCTGTCGGCAGAGGTTGCAGTCCATAAACTTGGGGTGGACAAGAATATAACCCTAGTAAAATAGGCTCCCAAGAGAATGGACCTCAAAACAGAACAACAAGTGATCGCCAAGGTAAAGAAATTGATGGACGCCAAATTTGTTAAAGAAGAGCAATACCCCATGTGGTTAGCCAATATTGTACCTGTTAAGAAAAAAAATGGGCAGATCCGCATCTGTGTCGACATCAGAGATTTGAACAAGGCATGTCCAAAAGTCAAATTTCCACTACCTATACTAGAGATGATGGTGGATATCACCTCAACACATGAAATTTTCTCCTTCATGGATGGACTATCGGGATACAACCAAATTAAGATGGCTCCCGAGGATGCAGCACTTACAGCTTTCAAAACACTGATTAGAGTTTTCTGCTACACAGTGATGCTGTTCGGCCTAAAGAACGCTGGAGCAACATATCAGCGTGCAATGACGAAGATTTTTGATGACCTCATTTACAACCAAGTAGAATGCTACGTGGATGATTTGATCATCAAAAGTAAATAGAAAATAGACCATTTGTACGATTTGAGGATCGTGTTTGAACGGTTATGACGATATGACCTTAAAATGAATCCCTTAAAGTGTGTCTTTGGCGTTACCTCCGGGAAATTTCTAGGATTCATTGTTCGTCATCGGGGAATCGAGATCGACCCGAATAAGATTAAAACTATCTTGGAAATGCCTCTCCCTTAAACCTTGAAATAACTACGTTCCTTTCCGGGGAAGTTAGCATATCTGAGATGCTTTATTTCTAATCTCTCGGGTAGGTGTCAGCCTTTCTCAGCACTAATTAAAAGGGACGCCAAATTTATTTGGGAAGAGAAATGCCTGCGGGCCTTTGAGGACTTCAAACAATATTTAATGACACCTCCTATCTTAGCAGCCCCTATCCCAGGGAAACCTCTGATACTTTATACCACGGCCTTAGATGACTCTCTTGGAGCCCTCTTAGCCCAAGTCAATGAGGAGGGTAAAGAAAATGCACTCTACTACTTGAGTGGTCATCTAATACGATGGAGATAAGGTATCCACCTATTGAGAAGCATTGTCTGGCTTTAATTTTCACCACTCAAAAGCTTAGGCATTACATGCTTTCTTATAATATTACTCTAATTTTGAAAGTTAATCCATTGCAATATTTGATGAGTCGACCAACACTCTCCGGATGTTTAGCAAGATGGTTAATGATCTTATTGCAATTTGATATAACTTTTGTTCCCCTCTGTGCTGTCAAGGGACATATACTAGCAGACTTTCTCGCTGCACACCCACTGTCAGCTAGGTCCTATCTCAACGACGAGTTACCAGACGAGCAAATACAACAAATGGAATTTTCTAGTGCGCAACACTGGGAAATGTACTTCGATGGCACTTCGTCAGCCAGGAAAGTCAAAGGATCAGGGATAGTTATGCCAGACAAAGCAAGGATCAGTTTGATCTTTATTATGCCAGATAAGGGTATGCTGAGATTCTCCTACCACCTCACATAGCCGTGCACCAACAATGAAGCAGAATATGAAGCTTTAATCACCGGATTGGAATTGGCAATCTCAATGTACATAACAAACATTGCCATTTATGGTGAAACTTGTCATCCAGAACGTCGCCGGACTATATAGAATTTTGAAACCAAGATTAGCAGAATACCATCAGTACACAATGAAGCACTTGGAGCAGATTCCTGAGGTGACTTTTAATCGGATTCTTTGGGAAGATAATGCCCATGCCGATGCTCTAGAAAAACTCGCTAAGGAAATGAAGTGTCCCCTAGAGGATTCCATCAAAGTCACGGTGCATAGAAGACGAGTCTTATCTTGAAACAACTTCGAAACTCTACACAAGCTTGGAAAAGAAGAAATGATAAATACAGTTGCCGACATCAACGAAGATTGGTGCAAGCCAGTAATAGAATATTTGCAGACTGGAAAGCTGCTAGAAGACAAGTCTGAGGCGCACCACATCACAAGAAGGGCTATGTCTTACGCCCAGCTAGGAAATGTTCTCTACAAAAGATCATTCAACCAGATGTGGCTACGGTGTTTGAGCAGAGCCGAGACTTAGAATATTGTTAAAGAGGTACATGCCGGATTGTGTGGCGCTCACCTGTTAGGGCCGAAAATGAAAATGAAAATCAAAAGACTCGCGTATTATTGGCCAAATATGATGTCCGATTGCATGGACATAGCCAGAAGATGTCACCAATGCAAAGTGCATGGGGTGGTCATACACTTGCCTCCGAATGTGCTACACCCAACTGTTGCCTTGTGGCCATTCGAGTGTTGGGGCACAAACATAATGGGTCCGATAGACCCTCCATCTTCCAAGGGACACATGTTTATACTTGCCGCTACAGATTACTTCTCAAAATAGGCAGAGGCAGTATCGTTACGTGAGGTTATGACACAGCACGTCCTTCAATTTTTCAAAAGCCATATCGTCTACCATTTCGGAGTACCATGAAGAATAATTTATAACAATGGAACAACTTTCCAAAGTACAAATATCAACAATTTCGTCAGAAGACATGGGATAGATTGGAGATACTCTATAATTTACTATCCCAGGCAAATGGTCTGGCCGAAGCTTTCAATGAAACACTGGTATAGATTTTGAAGAAAACACTGGATGAAAAAAAAGGGATTGGCACAACAAACTATTAGAAGACTTATGGGTCTACCAGACGACTTTCAGGACTCCCACTCAGTGTACACCCTATATGCTCGTATATGGAGCCGCGGTCGTGCTACCACTAGAAATTCAGACACCATCTCTCCGAGTCGGCGTTGCCAACCAACTCACAATGAAAGAAAGCGCAAAACTTAGACTTGAAGAACTTAAGAGTCTCGAGGGAAAATGACTGGAAGTACAACAACATTTGGAGCTCTACTAGGTGAAGATAGTACAAGCCCATGACAAATTGGTCCACCTGAGGACATTCAAATTTGGTGACCTCGTGCTTGTGCTCAAAAGACCTATTCTTGCACGCCGCAAAATAGGTGAAAAATTGGCTCCAACTTGGGATGGACAATTTGTCGTTGAGAATGTCTTTATAGAAGAAGCCTACCAGTTAGTGGACTTCCGGGGTGAAAGACCCATGTTTCCAATAAATGGATGATACTTGAAAACCT
Organism: Phalaenopsis hybrid cultivar; assembly: GCA_002079205.1. NCBI lineage: Eukaryota > Viridiplantae > Streptophyta > Magnoliopsida > Asparagales > Orchidaceae > Phalaenopsis > Phalaenopsis hybrid cultivar. The sequence continues at coordinate 37,262 of JXCR01143854.1, forward strand.
ATTACGCAACTTAATGTCACTTGCCTCTGCTTGCCTTGAAACTTTGGGAACTTTGATTGTTTTAGGGATATCTATGTGGCCAAATGTCTATGACCGGGTCCAAATTTTATAATTAACCTAATTTCAATAAAAATTTTGAGAAAATTTTTGAATTTCACTCGTTCCCTTTTCTACTTTCGAATTTAAATACCCTACTAAATTAAACAAAACTCACACATATAATGAATAATCCTCTTCACCAAAATAAACTAAAATTCACTTTAATAAATACTTTGTTTTGTTCTTGTTCATGCCAAGCTTCGGCTCACTGACATTTTCTTTCTGTCGTCTGCAGAAAAATGTCAGGGCAGAGGCTGATCTTTGCCTTCCAGGATGGCTGGAACCTCGCACTGAATGAAGAGAGGGCGCCGTAAGGAGGTGTCATAGATTTCAATGTGGATTTCAACCAGGTTGATATGGACTACGAGGGTCCTCTAATGGACGTAGTCAGCAGTAAAGAAAAGGAGGGACTGCCTTCACTATTGAGGGTAACCACTCAAGACAATGTGTCACGCAAAGGTAAAAACATGATAGCGGAACAAGATCCGATGGAGGGGCCCAGCCGTCTGCCCTCCATGGTAGTTACTCTCGCTAAGGACCTGATAGCCGCCCGTAATGAACGATTACCAAATACTTCACTCCGCAGGACGCATCGCAGAAATGCAAGCTGAAAGAAGCAAAGAGCCTTTCTGCGACAGGAACACAAACGCCTGAGAGACTTGAGCAGTTTTCTTACCCCCATTCCTGATGGACATATTTACGACTCAGATCTGAGAGAAACTTCTACCAGCCTGCCTACTACAGATGAAGAGTCAGGATTTGTGACAGAATCCAGATTTGTGACAGAATCAGTTGTGCTCCCAGTTCCAGATATCTTATGCAGGTGTTGCCCAACATGCAACATTGAGGTACCAGCCGGGACATCAGCGCAGGCGCATTTGTAGAATGCCCGGAATGCAACGTTCTGCATCTACAGCGTTTCAGTACATTATAAGAATACACTTTAAGCACCAATGAGTCTCAGACTCCAGACTTCACGACAAATGAACCATATGTCCCACAGAGGACGGATCAACAAGCACCATAGAGCCCAGAATCATACATCCCACTAGAGGCTGAATCTCATATTCCGGATCGACCAACACTAGTTTGGGTTCCCACCGAGGTCCGAAGGAAGGAACGCCCGAGGCAGCTGCCAACTCCTGGAATGGTAGAATACTACAAGATAAGTAGAGTAAATAAAAGAGAATTTGAGTTCTATGAAGAAGTTCAGGGAAAGTTTGTCAATATATTGGAAGGCCTAGAGCTATATACCAGGGTTTTCTCTGAGACTGATGAAAGAAGCATTCTGGACTGCATCTTCAATTTAAGAGGCAGAGCCTGAGCCAACCTTCTAATGGAAAGGACATATTCCGAGCCAAAGAAATGGATGAGGGGAAAGTGAAGAATCACCATCCAAAGTGGTTGTTGTTATAACTTCACGAATGATAGATAGGGGAATCCGCTGGGATCCTCAGATACGACCAAGTGGATCCGTTGTCACCAATGATAAAATGAATGATCAAAAGAATGGTCAAGTGGAATATTCTACCCGCTACTTGCATTCCCAACAGTTGAATCATTAACATTTATGAAGAAGGTGACTGCATTCCCCCACACATTGATCATCATGATTTTGTGAGGCCTTTCTGCATGGTCTCGTTCATGAGTAAAAGCAATATTCTATTTGGAAAAGAAATCAATATCGTTGGCCCTGGTAAATTCAGAGGAGTCGTGGAGATTCCTCTTCCAGTTGGTTAAGTACTTGTTCTCAAGGGCAACGGTGCAGACGTTGCCAAGCACTGCATTCCGGGAGTGCAACATCGTAAGGTGTCTGTAACCCTCCACAGAATGGATGACAATAAAATACCATATGGATTCTAGTAGGACCCAGAATCGGAGGAGTTATTTCCATATGAGCTGTGAGAAGGTTGTACCTCTAAGTACATGCGAAGGAAGCTCTTATCCTAGAGCATGACTTAGAAGGTCAGCTTGATCAGGAGCTCAACATACCTGGTACAGAGGGTTCATTTTCTTTCTTTTAACAAGCATGACATGTATTTGATGTATTCAATCTACAATGTATTCAGAACATGAGATGATTCTCAATGTATTTCGATATGGATTACATAATGTACCTTTTGAGCCGTTAGTCTATGTCTGATTTATGACATCTCTTTTGGAGCAAATTAATGCAAATTTCTCTCAAATTGTGCCTTTTGGTCAGTTGCCTTTTTTTACGATGGATGAAAGTTGCGAACCATGTGATGGTACAGAATTTCAATGAACAAAGAACGAAACAACAAATCTTCAACAATAAATAAAACATAAATGAGAAATAATCATAAATAAATAAACAATAAAACAAGTTTTTTTTGAAAATCAACCAATTAAAACTAAAATTTTAAAAGCATATTTTGAAAAATTAAATGTGATAAAAACAACAAGAAAATAAAACAAAGTTGTTGAGTGGATGCTTCCATTTTTAGAATTTCCTACTCCTTGTGCGTGCAGCACAACCATCGTTATCTACACTAACTCTATGCACAACCCCGCAGAATTCCACATTCTGCGCAAAAACTCACAAAGCTTTGCAAATCTCCTTCAACAAAATTAGCCTTTCCACATGATACACTTTTGTAAATTCAACGCCACAAGCTCTTTTTAAATTTCAATTCTCACATCTTCAAACTGATACCTACATTTCAATTCTCACATCTATGAATTGATACCTACATTTCAATTCTCACATCTCAGAATTGACCTACATTTCAATTTTCACTTTTGAATCAGCCCTACATTTCTGATTCATTACATTGGAGGTCAGTCCTTACATTCCGACACTCTCTTTTGAGAATTGACCTACATTTCAATTCTCACTTCCGAATTAGCCCTACATTTCTAATTCATTACATTCGAGGTCGGCCCTTATATTTCGACACTCTCTTTTGAGAATTGACCTACATTTCAATTCTCACTTCCTAATCAGTCATACATTTATGATTCATTACATTCGAGGTCGGTCCTTACATTCCGACACTCTCTTTTGAGAATTGACCTACATTAATTCTCACTTCTAAATCAGTCCTACATTTCTGATTCATTACATTTGAGGTCGGTCCTTATATTCTGACACTCTCTTTTGAGAGTTGACCTACACTTCAATTCTCGCTTCTGAATCAGTCCTACATTTCTGATTCATTATATTCGAGGTCAGTCCTTACATTCTGACACTCTCTTATGAGAATTTACCTACATTTCAATTCTCATTTACGAATCAGTCCTACATTTCTGATTCATTACATTCAAGGCCGGTCCTTACATTTCGACTCTCTCTAACTTTTTGAATTGATATCTGAATTTTAATTCCCACCTCGAGGTCAGCACTTACATGCTGACTCCCATCCTTTGGAAATCTTTAAAATTTCATAACTCAAAGTCCACTCTCCAATCCTCAGCGAGAGTCCCCACTTCTTGACTTAGTCAAACACTCATCTGCTAATTCCCCAACAGAAACAAATCACATACACGACCCTACACATATTTTTGGGTCTTTTGACTTAGAAGTTGTATTGGTTTTTGTTGATCTTGTCGGTCAACGCCAATACGCTTGGTGTGTTTGCCCATCACACCACACCTATTGGGGGTCCATTTTTTGACCTCACTTGAAGTTCCACATATTGGTCTCAACCTCTAAATACTTAGTAGGTGGGGTCACTATGGAGGAAACTCAAGATGAGTCACCCTTAGGACTGCTGAACCTTAGGGTTGACCCTAGGTGTTGGTCTGGAGCTAATTCACTCACTACTCCAATCTACACTCACAATCACTCACAACCCTAAACTTAAATTTCTAGCCTAGATCCCTTGATCTTTTTGGGATACTCAAATAGATGGTCCCCTAAACCTACCAGCCCTAGGGCTATGGTTTGGCTAAGACCACTATGTAGAGGACCCAAAATGGGGTTTCCATTGGTCCATGGCTTGTTGATGATGGTTGGTACCTCAACTCTACCAAAACGTCCATCTTGGCCCTTTACCTCTAGAACACCCCAAATTACCAAAATACCCATCCATAATCTAAAATCCCAAAATTTTCATAAATTCATAGAAAATCCCAATAAATCCCAAATATTACCAATTTCATTTCTCTTAACTACCACATGACCCAATTTGGCCAATTTGACCATCTTTACCAAAATCCCCTAATTTGCCTTTAAAGACCCAAATTTCCCCAAATCCAACTCAAATGTCCATAAATTTGACCTCAATTAACCCCAATTCCAATAATAAATTCAAATTCACTTTTGATATGACCAAACTAAACCAAACCCAAGCTTAATTGGTCCATGATTTGTGCCCAATTTTGATTTGGGTCAAAACCCCAATTTTGACCAAATGACCTAATCTCACCAAATTGAACCCATAACCTAGTCAATTGGCCTTAATTAATGTTGAAAAATATTTATAACATAATTAAACATCAAAATCAACCATCAATTGGCCTTGGTGAAGCCTTATATCCATTTAATTTTGGCCTAAATCCAAAATTCTCAAATTTATCCCCAAATTGGCTAAGTACCCAAATTTCACCCAATTGATTGCATTAACCTCCAAATTGACATCCAATTCAAGCTGAAAACTCTTCATGAGGCCTTTGTTGACCATTTAAAATAATCAATTTGGACTTAGCCCAAGGCTAACCCAAGCTAGACCCAAGCATAGCCCAACATGACCCAAATTGATTGAGGTTCAGAATTCCCTCAAATTGATCCTTCAATTAAACTCAAAACCACTTCCATCCTTCAACAAAGTTGTTCCTTTTGATCATTTACACCAAATTAAACAATTAATGGCGCCAATTAACATGGCTAGCTTAGACCAAACTAAAGACTTGGTCATTTGCACCTATTTGGACCCATGCACTAATTGTGACCTAACCACCCTAAAGTCACCAAATTAACTCCACCCCAACCATTAATTGGACTTAGTGACCAGTATAAAAAATATGAAACCACCTAAATCATGCCATGGACCAAAGGTCCCCCAGATTAAGGGATATTATTTCCAAAAATGCATGTGCTTACGATATCCTTACCAAAATTAAGTATTATTGCACTAAATTGCTGTGACATATCCCCCTAGGTTCCCTGAGCTCCTAGCCACCTCCCCCCGGCCGGCCGGCCGGCCTAGTAGCCGAAAAAGCTCAAAATCAAGAGCCAACCCATGACACCTCACCCAAATCAAACCTAGAGGCCAGCTCATCCAAATCAAATTGAAGAGCTCCTCTGTCGTCCACCTAAGCACCACAGTGCACCCAAACTTGTGCCCTGAGAGCCACCCCATGGCCATTTTTATAAAAAAATCACCTCCACGGCCATGGGAGAGGTGCTAAATTTTTCTCAAAGAGAACCTCCCAAATCACTCACAAAGCTTCCTTGAGATCTCCACAGCCCATTCCAATCACTCCACTGCATTGATTCCCCTTGTACAACCCTAATTTTGAGTTTAAAAATTAGGGCAGAAATAGGACATCTCTCAAAACTCCACCAAACTTCAATTGCTTGTGCCCACACCTTCACAGTAGTAAGAGAAGACAAAGTCCCATCAAATTACCCTATAAAATAGCCTCCACCATAGCTCTAGACCAACACTTGAAATTGAGCTTGGTCGAATTCATACCTAGGCCTTACACCAAGACCAGGGACTCAATCCCTAGCCTTCTTGGACCACAACAAATGTGCCAAACACCTCTGATGGAAGCCTCCCTTCTCAGAGCAAAGGTATAAAACTTCTCCTCCCGAGCCTATTTTGATTCTCCATTTACTTGGGCTTGATTTCATGACACATTAGCCGTATGGATGTGTTCGTCTCACTAAGATGAGCATTTTAACAAAAATTCACTTAAATTGGTTAAGAAATGAGAGAGATCTTAGGCCTTGAAGGTGGACAAATCTCAGCCTAAGCCATTGGGGATGATGACCACGCACCGTCGGATCGCGCGTGTATCAAATGGATGGCCAAGATGAAGTCGGACAACACTTCATTACATAAACAGTGGGACACGTGGAGGCTAGCATGAACGACAACGTCAAACAAGAGCGCACTGCTTGGAGTTTTGGAGCTGCCTAGGATCTGCGTGGCGCCGCGTGGATAAGTCGAAAAATAGTACTTTTTCTATTTATTTAAACTCCCCTAACTTATAAAATTCATAACTTTGTGTAGAAAAATCACAAAAAAAAAATAAAAAAACCCTCTTGCTCAGTGAACAGAGGAGAATAATGTGAAATAAATTTCAAGTTCATTTGATGCGCAAAATATTTTTAATTAATTAAAAACTATTTTGGGATCATTTAATTCTCCATGCATATTGATACATCACCTTGGCTTGAAATTTTGGCATGTTGTAGCTTATCATGAGAAACATCCTCTGATTTTTCCAAAGTTAGAGAAGGTTCCTATACAGAGATCCATATTTTTCAAGATCTTGCACATTATTTCTTTAAAATAATCAGAATTCTAAAATTTTTTTGAAAGGTCCACTATGACTAGAGGAGCTTTTGGAAATAATTTCATGGGTCAAGTCATTTAAAATGCACTTAAATTTTACAAACACTAAATCACTAAAATAATTAATTTGGAAAAATATAAACATTTAAATGATTTGATTTTTGATCTCCACTGTGATTTATGATCAAGAGAACTCACTATAAAAAGTTTAAAATATTTTGTGTTCATTTGATAACTTAAGTTGATTTTTAAAGATAAAAATAACTTTTGACACTTAAATGATTTTTAAAAATCAAAATATAACTCAAAAAATTATGAAATTTAGTTTTTTGAGTTAGAGTATTTTCTAAAAATAAAATGATATTTAAAATAAAAACTTGATTTTTAGCCTATTTTAAATATTTAATAATTTAAAATTCATAAAAATCACAAAAATAATAAAACTCATGGAAATGTTCTAAATTGCTTCCTAATTCATAAAAATACAAATATAATAAAATTCATGGAAATGTTCTAAATTGCTTCCTCATCACTTAGAAACAATTAGAATATTTTTTTGTGATTTTCTAAATAAAGATATTGAATTTCAAAGCTTAAAAATAATTTTTAAAGGCTAAAAATAAAAAATGAGTTTTTCACTAAAATAATTCCAGTAAACCAAAGAAAAATAAAAAAAATATGAAATTTGTTTCTCTAGGTTCTCTATCCTCAAAGAGATTTTTTCAAAAACATAAAACTTAATTTTCACCATTTAAATCACAGAGAATTCAAAAATTCATGAAATTTGGTCCAAAGGTTTCGCTAGTCTAGATCTACCTCTAGTAAAAATTTCAAGATATTAGGATTTACCTTGGTAAATTTGATAATTTTCTGTGAAAAATTCTATTTTTTCATGAAAATAATTATATTAAATAAAATAAATTCTGAAAAATCACATTTTCTCCTCTGATGTCTTAATTGACCCATGAATGAGGTTGGATAAAAATTTCAAAGTCATTTGAATTGAATTTGACAAATTATGAAGTGTTAGAGCCTTAGGCATGTGTAATTTTGGAAATTTAGCCTTAATTAACATTTAGGCTTAAGTTAAGGAAGGAAATGGGTAACCTCTGATCTTAATCAATTTATTTGATGCTTGAAACAAAAGGGGTTAATTGGTAGAAACCAATCTCACTTTCCTTATTAAAAAGATAAGTTAATAAATTTCTAAGTTATTAAAATTTGGAAGTTTATTAAAATTAAATGATCCTGGACTTAGGGGTATGAATTTTGATATTAAAATTTGGAAGTTTATTAAAATTAAATGATCTTGGACTTAGGGGTATAACTTTTGAAGTCCAATAATTATATATTATAATTAAATGATCTTGGACTTAGGGGTATGACTTTTGAAGTCAATAATTAATCAATTTAATACAATCAAATGATCCTGGACTTAGGGGTATGACTTTTGAAGTCAATAATTAATCAATTTAATACCCCTTTATTGTTTTTTTTTCAAATAAAATCCAAATCATGAATCATGACCACTTAAATCTTAACCTTTTCAAATTTTATATTAAAAATAAAATCCAAATCATGAATCATGACCACTTAAAGTTTAACCTTTTCAAAACTAATTAAGACACTCACCTAGATCCTAAGGGCTTAGTGGTGACTTAGGCCAAATCAAAATTGACTAAATGAGGATTAGAGAAATAAAATATACATAATCATACATCCTTGAAACATCACTAAGACCAATTAAGGTTAAAATTTGGCTAAGTGTTCCAAAAACACTAACTTGCCTCTTTAAGGGTCTTCACCCACATAATTCTTAAATTGAATCAAAAGTAATAATTACCCCTTTCTTAGGGATAATTGAGACATCAATGTTCACTGAGAATTAGAAGTATTTACAGGATGAACCATTAAACAAAATAATAAGTTTAGATGGACTCAAGCCTTTTCACCAGTTGGTGAGAGGGAGGCATGGACCTACTTCCTACTCCTAACTTGTTGGATACCTCACAGGTCTATTAAATTTAATATAATTTGCTTAATGAAATCATCCTTAATTAAAATTTTAAGGACTCACGAAAATAAAACATAGGGTTAGGAAAACTACCAAAACTTTACTTTTCCTGCTATCCATAAACTTCCTTAACATGCATTTTAAGTTTTAGGTGGTGGAACGAGAAGACTCGTCAGGTACGCTTTTACAGTTTTTAGAGTTGTCTTTCTTGTACTTTCATACTGTACTTTTATACCTGCAAACTTGCTTGCTAAATAATAATGTCACCCTGCATAAAACTAAAACTATTATGATAGCCACAAAACCAAAACCAAAACTAAAATCAACCAAGATAAAATCCACCGCCACAACATTCAAAATATAAAACAACTCAAAATTTAATCACAAACATCACACAAAACTACAACTTCAACTAAATCAAGATGTCTTTATCGGATAATCGGGAATTCCTCAGAGGAGGTAGCCAATGGTTGCTAACGAGGCTTCCCATGGTCTAAATGAAATTGTAGAACTCATTAAGTTGAGTTTAGTAAGTTCATTTGGATTAAGTGAATCCAATAGAAAATAGTGGTGCCGGAGCGAGGGAACCATAAGATCCTAACCGGTGTCGCTCTAATCAACTTTAACATGCCCCCATAAAATTTAAAGAACTTCAATCATAGGGCCACCTGATTTGATATTATAACTTGACACACTAGAAAACTCAAACTCGTCTCGGCAGGGGCTTGGAGCTAGCATGGTGGGCAACACGACCATCTTCAACAACAAAATCTGTCTTCTCCAGCTAAACCAATCTTCCTTCCTTAGACTTAAACAAAAAAGCCATAGGAATTTGAGGTTGCTTGCTTATGCAATGTAAATCCTCACATCATCTTTAGGCCTTTGCATTGCCCTGCTATACAATATAAGCCCTAACTTCTTTTAGGATTCTGAGGTTGTCGTTTGTCACGACCTAAATCTTCATATCTTCCAAGCTATTTGTGTGATCGTTTCACACAAATGTAAGCCCTAAATAATAAAATTGGAAGGATGAAACACTTAAAATTTTTCTCCTTAAAATTGAAGCCAAACATTAGAAAAGCTTGGGAAGTCACTGAGGTTCTCCTTTGGATCCATGACATCCCCTAGTCCGATTCCACAATAAAATGTTCCAAATTTGAACCAATCCCTTTTCACACCTCTACGTTCGATCTCATTGAAGAGTCCTACCCTTTGAAACTCCTTGAAGTTAATATTTCCTGATTTTTATCGAAAGTCTTCTTAAGTGGCATTGGTCATTTAAGATGTAATTAACTATAGGGGCTTGCCTTTATAAGAAGCATGTCCCAACCCAGCTTAATATAAAACCTATTTAATCTTTTATATTAAATAGGGGAAACTTGTCGACAAATATAAATGTTTCGCAGACCAAACAGACGTCATACTTTCCTTAGTTTATTTGATCGAGCCTCATCCTCAATACCAAACGGACGTCATACTTTCCTTAGTTTATTTGATCGAGCCTCATCCTCAAGTCTTGCAGACCAAACAGACATCATACTTTCCTTAGTTTATTTGATCGAGCCTCATCCTCAAGTCTTGTGTCCTTCGGGATAGATACAAGATTTGAGGTACAGTGCTCTTTCATTTTAAACTATGAAAAATAGGTAAGTTTGATTTCATACTTCAACGTCCTTCCTAAGCGGGCGACGGGATTTTAATTTCGGTGACCAACAGCTCCTTAAGGGCAACTCCCCTCAAACCCCTAAAAATAGCGCCGACAATGTTAGTGTATGCGTAATTATGGTTCTAAAGGACTAGTGCCCTACGAATCTGAATTAGAAAGAACTATTAGAAAAATCAAAAAAAAATAAAAAATATATAAATTTTGAAAAATAAAAAAAATTACTGAAATGACAGACCAAAATAATCAAAATGCTAAAATTCATTAAGAATATAGACCATTAAGAGATTATGCCAATCCTAATGTAGATGAAATTCATTGTAGTATTCAAAAACTTACTGTAGTGGCTAATTCATTTGAGCTTAAACATGCTATTATCCAAATGGTATCAAATAATCGTTGGGGGATCAAAATTTACATTTTGGCAATTTTCTAGAATTGTGTACTACATTTAAATACGATTGTGTATCAAATGATGTCATAAGACTTAGGTTATTTTCTTTCTCACAGAGGGATAAAGGTAAGATTTGGTTGAATTCGTTAGCACCTGGATCTATCAGAACTTGGCGTGATTTAGCACAAAAATTCCTTGCTAAATATTTTCCACCATCAAAAATAGTAAAGCTTTGAAATGATATTACATCTGTTAATTAGTTTGAAGGAGAATCTATTTATGAAGCTTGAGAGAGATTTAAAGAACTCTTAAGAAAGTGTTCACACCATGCTATTTCAGATTAGTTAATACTTCCAAATTTTTATAATTGATTAATTGAATCTCTTTGATCAATTATCGATGCCGTTGCTGGCGGTTCATTGAAGTTAAAACCATTTCATGACGCTTATGCTTTAATTGAAGAAATGGCTACCAATAATTTTCAATGGCACAAGAGGGTAAATCTTTAGAAAGAAGCCAATATTTATGAAACTGATGCATTTACCATGTTAGCAAATCAAGCTACTGCAATTTCAAGGAAGTTAGACCTATGTCGTATGAATTTTCTCAACCAATTTCCATGATTGAAGAGAATTCATTAGGCCAAATGGTAGATTCTCAAACATCATTAGAAACTTTCAATGTCATAAATAATAAGCAAAATAACCCATATTCAAATTATTATAACGCAGGTTGGAAGAACCATCCCAACTTTAATTGGAATAACAATTCGACTGGTAATAATCAGCAATGGGGGAAAAACCAAGGAAACCCATTACGAAACTAGAATAACCAAGGGAATAATAAATATAGATCTACTTATCATCTAGGTTTCAATAGTAATACACAGTTTGAGGAGAAAAATTTGTCTATAGAAGAAGTGGTGTTACAAATGGAAAATCAATTACAAAGTCAAGGTGCTACAATTAGAAATATTGAGAATCAACATGAGCAAATAGCAAATTCATTAAGTAATAGATCTCAAGGAACACTTCCTAGTAATATTGAATCAAATCCAAAAGACCAAAATAAAAAACAAGTAAAAACCGTTTGATTTAGAAGCGAAAGAGAGTTTAAAGGTTGGGTTCAAAAAGAAATTGAAGTAGAGAAAGAAGAAATTGAAGAATCAAAAGAGGACACTCCAAAAGATTCTGAGAGTCCTATTTCTCCATTTAAAATTAATTTAAAAAAACCACCACCTCCATTTCCTCAGAGACTTCATCAGAAAAATTTGGATAAACAATTTTCAAAACTTTTGGAAATATTTAAGAAACTTACAATTAATATTCCATTTGCTGAAGCCTTAGAACGAATGCCAAGCTATGTAAAGTTTATGAAGGATATTCTCAACAGGAAAAGGAAGTTTGAAGATAACAAGATTGTTGCACTTAGTGAGGAGTGCAGTGCGATAATTCAGAAGAAGCTTCTTGAAAAGCTTAAAGATCATGGTAGCTTTACAATTCCATGTGCAGTAGGAGACAAATTTTATGGGAAAGCTTTATGTGATTTAGGTGCAAACATTAACCCTATGCCATTATCAACATTTAAAAGATTGGGATTAGGAGAAATAACCCCTACTATAATAACTCTGTAGTTAGCAGATTGTTTGATAACATACCCTAAAGGAGTTATAGAAGATGTCCTAGTGAAAGAGGATCAATTTATCTTTCCTGTTGATTTCATTATGCTAGATATGGAGGAAGATAAAGAGATACTTTTTTTGGAAGACCTTTCTTAGCCACAGGAAGAGCAATGATAAATGTGCAGAAAGGGGAATTAATGCTATTGGATCAAACTCTTACTTTTAACATTTCAAAATCAATGAAATACCCTGTAAAAGGTAAAGATAATGAATGCTATTGGATGGATGTTATAAGATATCAAAGTGAATGCCATTTTAGAACAACTTATGAAGAAAAATTTGAAGAAAAAAGATTAAGAACACGAGCAAGATGAGGAATTAAATCAATGTGAAGATCTTTGTAAGGAAAATTCAAACTATGTTCGAGAAAGTTTTGAAGTTTTGGACACCATAGACAAAGATAAATCATTATGTCCATCCATTGAAAAACCTTCAGAACTAGAGTTGAAGTTACTTCCTGATCATTTAAAATATGCCTTTTTAGGAGATTCCTCTTTAGTTATAATTTCCTCGAAATTGACAATGGAAGAAGAAGAAAGGTTGATGAAAATTCTGAAAAATTTTAAGAAAGCCTTTGGATGGACAATTGATATTAAACAAATCAGTCCTTCAATTTGTTTGCATAGAATTCATATGGAAGAGAATTACAAACTTAGGGCTGATCCACAAACGAGATTGGATCCTATTATGAAAGAAGCTGTAAAGAAAGAAATTTTAAAGTGGTTAGATGTTGAAATTATCAACCCTATTTCAGATAGTGTATAGGTTAGTCCAATTCATTGCGTTCCTAAGAAAGGAGGAGTAACTGTAACTGTAAATGAACATAATGAGTTAATACCTACTAGACAAGTTACAGGGTGGCGAATATGCATTGATTATAGAAAATTAAATCTTGCCACTGGGAAATATCATTTTGCATTACCCTTTCTAGATCAAATGCTAGATATACTAGCTGGGCATAAATACTTTTATTTTCTGGATGGATATACTGGTTATCACCAAGTTCAAATATCTCATGGGGATTAAGAGAAAATAATGCTTACCAGTCCTTATGGTACTTTTGCTTTTAAGAGAATGCCCTTTAGTTTATGTAATGCCCCTGCTACATTTTAAAGATGTATGATGGAAATTTTTTGTGATTTAATTAGAAAAGGGATTGAAGAATTCATGGATAATTTTTTAGTGTTTGGAACTTCATTTGACTCATTTTTAGAACATTTATCCAAAGTTCATAAGTGCTGTGAAGAAATAAATTTAGTCCTTAACTAGGAAAAATGCCAATTTATGGTAGAAGGAGGAATTGTATTAGGACACCAAATATCAGAAAATGGTGTGGAAGTAGATCCTGCTAAAATTCAAGTGATCTCTAATTTGCCTTATCCAAAAAATGTAAGCGAAATTAGGAGTTCTTTAGGATATGCTGGATTTTACAGGCGATATATTAAAGACTTTTCAAAGATTGCTAAGCCTTTATGCCATTTACCGAAGAAAGATGCAATTTTTAATTTTGATGAGGAATGCCTAAAAGCTTTTAACTTATTAAAATAAAAACTAATCACTACACCAATTATAATTTCACCAAACTAGGAAAAACCTTTTGAATTAATGTGTGATGCTAGTGATTATGCTATTAGCTGTTTTAGGATAAAGATATGATTAAATTTTTAAAGTTATTTACTATGCTAGTAAAACTTTAAATGAAACTCAAATTAATTATAAAAAAACTGAAAAAGAGGTATTAGCAATAGTATATTATTTTGATAAATTTAGATCATATTTAATTGGAACTCATTGTGTAGTGCATACAGATCATTCTGTTATTAAGTATTTTATGAAAAAGAATGATGCTAAACCTAGACTTAATAGATGGATTCTTCTTTTGAAATAATTTGATTTTATAATAGTAGATCAGAAGGGGATTGAAAATCAAATTGCTGATCATTTGTTCAGGCTTGAATTAGAAAAACCACTCTATTTTGAAAATGAAATTAATGAACATTTTCCAGATGAAAAATTGTTCACTATTAATGAGTGGCGTGCTCCGTGGTATGCCGACATTGTGAAATTTATTGTTAGTGATATTAGACCCTATGGAATGACATACCAACAAAAGAGGAAATTGATTTCTAAAGCTAAGACTTATTTTTGGGATGACCCATTTTTATATAAACAAGGAAAGGATCTGATTATTGGAAGATGTGTATCAATAGAAGAAACTTATGAGATTATCTAAAAATGTCATAATTCTAATTTTGGGGGACATTTTGGTGTTGATAAAACAACATACAAAATACAAAAATGTCATAATTCTGATTTTGGGGGACATTTTGGTGTTGATAAAATAACATACAAAATTAATTTGGATTTTATTGGCCTATAACTTTTTGAGATGTTAATGCTTATATCAAAACGTATGATAAATGTCAAAGAGTAGGCAATATTTCTAGAAGAAATGAGATGCCCCTCAATTATATGCTAGAAGTTAAAATATATGATATTTAGGGATTAGATTTTATGGGACCATTTATACCATCTTTGAGAAATTTATATATTCTGTTAGCAGTGGACTATGTATCTAAATGGATAGAAGCTATTACTTTACCTTAATTTGATGCTCAAAGTGTTACAAAATTTTTGAAATTGAATATATTTTGTAGATTTGAGATGCCAAGAGTTATCGTTACTGGTGGGGGAAGTCATTTCAGAATTCCAGAATGGAGAAATTATTAAAGAAATACCATATAAATCATATGATTGCTACTGCTTATCATCCTCAGGCAAGTGGTTTGGCTAAATTATCCAATTGAGAAATTAAAGGAATTATGGAAAAATCTGTGAATCCAACAAAAATGGATTGGTCAGTCAAACTTGACCTTGCTTTGTGGGCTTATAGAGCTGTATACAAAACTCTTATAGAAATGTCCCCATATAGACTAATATTTGGGAAAACTTGTCACTTACTAGTTGAACTTCAGCATAAGGCAAATTGGGCGATTAAAGAGTTCAATTATAATTTGAAAGATGCTGGTGAGAAAAGACTGTTACAATTAAATGAGCTTGAAGAGATAAGGAATGAGTCTTATCAAAGTGCCAAAATTTAAAAAGAAAAGATGAAGATGTGGCATGATTGAAGGTTTCTTACTAAAAATATTCAGCTAGGGCAAAGAAAATATGGGGTAGTATTTTTGAGACTATTATTTGTTAGTATTGATTTTAAGACTTTATTTAGTGATCTAGACATGTTAATATGAGAATTTGGGCGTAAAGTTGAGTACTGCAAAAATGTGCACTGGTGCTTAAGCGCGGCAGTTTAAAAATATGTACAAAATTAATATTCTAGAAGGGAAAACCACATAGAAGTTAGCAAAAGTGTGCCAAGGCAGTTTCTAAATGCGTCTAAGATTTATTTGAAGGATTTAGGCTTATAAATAAAAGGGTTTTGTGAAGGAATTTCACCCCAGATCATTTCTAGCCCTAAATTCTAAGAGAGAGATAAATTTTAAGATGATGTCTTCATGGGAGATGGATTTGAAGAAGGAGGAGACCATGAGGAAGAAATTCATTAGTCAAAGTGCTCAAGAGATGTATAATGGTTTCTTAGTCATTATTATTGAAGGGATATCAGAGAAGATCAACAAAATTGAAAATACCATGTCTGTACTAGAGACTAAGGTATTGGAGATTCATGCACATCTTGAGCATATTGGATGGCAATTAAAAATGCAATTTAATCACACTAGTTTTATAAAGGAAGAGGATAAGGAGATGTTTCTTAGGAAAAAGTGGATTGAAGAAGATTGCATCAGAGCACGTCTCCATCGTCTCTTTTATCAACTTTATGTTCCAGTTGCCCTAGGAGAGACTAATGAAAGACCTAAATTTGTTCCTTCTAATGAATAATGGAATTAAGTACTATGTTTAAAGTTATGTTTTTGTGTGTTTAAAGATGTTATCTTTAAGTGTTTTAGCGTTTAAGACTTGCTTTTAGTGTTTGTGTTACTTAGGTGTTTAACTGTGAAAAATTGTTAAGTGTTTGTATTTAGGAAAATTTTCTCATCCATGATTATTTGACATGAGAACTAAGTGTTTAAATGTATTTGTACTCGTTTTTGAATTAATTTAAGTTTGTTTGTGTGAAATTTTGTGTTGTTTTAGCCTCGAATTGAAATATTTATTAAAGATAATTTTGAGATAAAGGAGAGTTACAAGATATTAAAAATAGTCATTTAAGTGTTGTGAGATCATTTAGGGGTGGGTTAATTAAGCAAATAGTGCATTTTACTTTAATTTAGAATTTTTGAAAACCGTGCACTGGTGTCTAAGCGCAACATCTCGCGCTTAAACCCGAGCAAACTCGAGAGGCATGCGCCTAACCACTACTTACCCATGCTTAAGCGTCGGTTCATGAAAACCAGTTCACGAACGATTAAAAGTAAAAATTTGAGCCAAAAATCACTATTTTTATCCACCTGTCACCTTCAACCTCTCAAAAATGCAATTTTGGAGAGCTAGGGCACACCATTAAGTGGAGATTTCTTGGTGGAATCAAGAAAAATTTGCTAGATTCAGATTTCTTAAGGTAAGAGCTTTACTTCTATGTAAAAATTTTAGATTTTAACCATGTATTTTGAGTACATTTGGAAGAATTTGAAAATTCACTATTCATGGTGCAAATTGAGGAAAAGTCTATGGAAATTACATAGGAAGTGTAGTTTAAGCTTTTGGAAGTTGAGTTTAGTGGTTTATACTTGATTTTTGAAGTTATTGTTGGAATTTATCAAATTTGTAGAATGACACCAAGAATGAAAAAGAGCAAGGGCAAAACCCCTTTCGATTCGAGTAAATTTGTTAGTTCAAAAGCTCAAGATCGATATAGTGATGCGTTGCAATCACACAAACTAATTCAAGAGCAATGTTTTAGTAATTCGGGTGGAGACATGGAAGATTTAATTGTTCACCGACAGTGGGAACAATTTTGTTGTTTCTCTGTAGTGGCAGTTATATCTGTTGTGTAGGAGTTCTATGTAAATCTCTCTAAAGCTGAAGAAAATCGAGTTATGGTTCGAGGAAAGTTGGTACCTTTTTTGCCAAAGGTAATCAACTTATTTTACCATTTAACACTGGATACATTAGGTTTTTATGCAAATTATAGCCCTATTGAAGCGGAGTTAGACGAGATTATCTCTTACTTGACTATTGGGAGAAGACTTTGGAAGATCATTAATGAGAGGTGAGTAAATTTCCCAAATTCAAAGTTATGTGCACCTTCAAAGGCCTAACAATATTTCATTTCTGCTCGTCTGCTTCAGACCAATCATCTCAGTGAAGTAACCAGAGAAAGAGCGACATTGAACTATTGTATTTAAGAGGGAAAGCTAATTAACATTGGAGCTTTGATCTATCAGACTATCATCAGTTTTACTACAGTTGTTACAACTGCAGGCCCGGGATTTACTTCCTTGATCTTTTCTTTGTGTGAGCAGGTTGGAGTTAAATTTGATAGCTGGGAGAAAGTGTTATTACCTCTAAAGCTCATCACAAACTCTTGAATCAAAGGAACTTCAAGAGTTTGGTAGAGGACTTGAGATAAGTTTTTATCTTTCTATTTTGAGACTACTTTTGGTTTTAATTAAGACTTATTGTTGGTTTGACAATGATTTCTTCTTTTAAACTAAAGTATGGTTTTGTTTTCTCCATGGATTCTGAGTAGTTTTCTTTATCTTTCTTCTTAAAATGATAAGTAATTAAGTTTTGGATGGAGGTTGTGGAAAGTATTGATCTTCAATGATGGAAGAAGTTGTGATGATTTAAATCCATGTATTTCATTTACTCTTGATTTGGCCAATCCAGATGTTAAAATTTGTTGTGAGAACATGTAAGAACCAGACTGGTATTGTCTCCGTCAACAATTGGAATGAATCACATGAGGTTGTATGAATGAGAATGTGATTCATATGATTGAGTGCAAATAAATAAAGAAATATTCATTGAAGGGTGTAGAGTTAGAGGACTTTAAAGTGACAGGTTAAAGCCCCCAAATTGGTTTATTTTTTTAGGTTATGATACAAGAATGTTAGCCCCAAATGGAGGGAATTAAGGGAACTCTAGAGTGAGAGCTAGTATCTTCCTTGCCTAGCCGGTCTTCAGAACTATTCAATAACTCTGGAGTGAGAGCTAGTATCTTCCCTGCCTAGCCGGTCTTCAGAACTATTCAAACTTTGATTAGCCATTGTTCTTTATAGCTTCTCTTGTAAGGGTAAAGAATATTTTTGCTCCTATTTGGCACAACACAATTTGCGTACTTCCAAAATAGAATTCCTATACTTATTTTTTATTCATAATAAGAAGAAAAACATTTTCATATTTAGTGGTTTTCTTCGACAAAAATGCTAATTATCTTTTTAAATTGTTATTGTTTTATCAAAATATTGAAATACCAAAAATATTTAAATTTTCATTACTGCAAAAATCATGTTTAGTCTAGATAATTATCTTTTTATTAAAAATAGAATGTTTGATGTTCAATAGTGCATATTCCGTATTCTCCCTGTGTGTTCGATATTCAGGTCTTAATAAAAAAGTTATATATTACTTGAAAATGATTTGTGTACTTGCATAGTATCCCAATATATATAAATTAAAAGTTAAATTCTTATTTTTCTTCAGGATCAAGCTTTTGGGTTTTGTTGCAAAGTAAGAAAATATAATCTGTATAATTGTTGTACTGTGCATATTAACAATATCTAGAGATTAGAGCCCGGCTAGGGTGGGCGAGTTTGACAAAGGAACTCATTAAATCCTTTTGATGAATAACTTTTGTTGTTGTAGCATCAATGAATGTTGTTGACTTGAAAAACTATTTTATTATGCAGGTTATATATTTAGGGAAGTGTTCGTATTATGGATGACTTATAGGCTTGCAGACCTAGAAAGCCCATTTACACTCACAAGGGCCTATGAAGGCCACTTTAGAATGTACACTTAGTTCCCTGATTCTCTTAACTTATTGACATGATATTGCAAACAGAATAAGATAAAACAAAAATGATGATAGTAGTAATAAAATTCACATCATTTCATGCTTTGTTAAGATGATCTTGAGCTTATTGTGAATGCTTTAATTTATAAAAAAATAAGAGGGGTTACACTACACCAATCTAGAACAATATTTTGCTATTTCATGAAGTTATTTTGCTTCCCTTCTTGGTGATAGTTATTGGAGCTTATGTGTGAGCCTTGACTACATCTTCTGGAGGCATTTTGACCATCCCTACATGGAGTAGCCATGAGAGCTTTCTAGTAAGAGCAAACTGATTCTCTTATAGGGGCCTTAGCTATCAAGATAGTAGGACTTACTAATTCTTTTACCATGACCTACATAAGGTGTAAGTAAATCTTGGTTCACCAAACAATTTTTGGTTTGTGCAATTATTTCAGATGAGATTGGAATACAACTTGTGATTATAAGCAAAAAATCTATTATCAAAATAGAACTATTATAGAAAATAAGCTTTAGAATTCCATGCTGGTAGGGTTTTTCTTACTTCATTTTACCCTTATTAGAGAATAATTATCATCTCACCATATGATAGGATCCAAGTAAAGCATCTTTTATGTTCATTGAAGCATTGTCATGCTGCCATAAAAATAAAATTAGGGAAATTACAAATGGTAGGAGTAATTGTGGTGATTACCAAAATAAAATTTTGGGATGTCAACTTCCAATCCATCATACAAAAATCACATGAGCCATATGAAGGCTATCATATCATTTCATTTCCTTGCACTCTTTGCCTTATTTAAAGATCCTTTGCTTCTCTAGTATTACTTCCATGTACAATCTTTTGAGAGAGAAACTAGAGGTCTTTGATGAGGATTGAGACAAATCCTTCAACAAAAGTGAAAGAAAGATGGATGCCTCAAGAAAGATTGACATTCTTAAAGGAGGGACAAGGAGATTGTAAGCCTGAACTACTATTCAGGTGGTTCTTTGATGTCAAGCTTCATTCTATGGATTGATTTAAATGAAACCACTCCTGATGATGTGCTGGAGCCTCAAATGTTTGATCCTAATTGAGAAGAAGAAACATTTGTTACTCTAGAAGACATTGCAAAGGTTCAGACTTCTACTCCTCACAACAAATAGAAGGGATCCAACTTAATGTTGCTCCCTAAATACAACTCAGTAGAGAGATGGATGCTTCTCTTTTCTTAATTCTTTTTAACAAAATACATTTTTCTCTTTATAATGCTTGTTTGCAGAAGTATATGTTGATCAATGAACTAATTCACTATTGCCTCCTTAAGAACTTAGTTTACATGAAATGGAAGGCATGTTGGGGCAGACCTTGAAGTTAGATTTTGAAGTTATATTGATCAATGAAAAATTTCATTTAAAATTTTTTTAAGCTTAAATGACACTAATTTATAAGTCTCATCGCCACATTTATATTTATCTAGGCTGTTGGCCATTCCAAATTATTTTGTTTGTCTTTTTTTATACTTGGATTCCAGACTGACATTTTTTGTAAAATATTTTTATGTTAATTATCAGATGAGCTTCTATTCATCAAGAGATTATAAGACTTGCATATATAATAATGGTTCTTTCATATCACTAATCGAGTAAGGGAAATCTCTAAAATTTTTAAGTCTTATATCTTTATCTAATAAGTTTCAAGTGAATTATTTATTATCATTCAAGATAATATTATTTAATTTCTGTAGAGTGTTGCAATAAAAATCATATGTGTGATTTTACTATCTTTTATTGGTGTTATTCCTTAGCATAAAGGAATACGATTGCTTTTATCCCTTAGAATAGTGAGATCACATTATTTGTGGCTCCTCCATTTAATTTTGGGCAACATGAGAGCCGATCAAAGGTGACATTTTTTTATTAAAAAAAAATGACTCTACTTCTAAATTGACTCAATATCTCATGTACACTAGATCTTGAAATTAGCTAAAAGAAATTATGTGTCAACCTCATTAAAAATGAGGTTAATACTTTGAATGGTAAAACTTATGGATGATAATGGATATTGCCTTATCATTAATAACAATCTAGATTTTAACTTTGTTTAGACTGATAAATCTTTTAATAAATCATAATTAGAAACTTTAGATTATCTTATTGATCTTGAAGTTAGGTTGTACACACTTGCCCTCTGCACACCCCCTTCTCTCCCCTCACCTGAGCCAGAAAAAAGAGAAATTAAATCCACTAACAAAAAAATAAGAGAAATTAATCTGGCACAAAAAAAGTATCTTTGACACAATTTTATTAAAATACTATTAATTTGAGATGACTATATCATTTTAATTAAGTTACTTCTAGAGTATACAACTTTTTGCTTCAAGTTAAAAAATATGTTTAGTATGCCTCAAGCTTAAGGATTATGTTTAGAACCTCAATTATAATATAATAATGTAAGATCATGTCATTTAACTTCAAAAATTCTATAACAACCTAACAATAAGCTATGAATTGATTTTAAATTAACTCGTCAATAATTAAGCTACATTTCTAATTTAACATATATGATTTAAGATTTATTTTCTAGTACTTGTGCTTCTATAATCCAAAGATGGGTTTTTTGAAGTGTTCTCTTATGGTCATTAGTTCATATTAGTTGGGATTAGTTATTTAAATAAGTGGACAAATGTGATGACACTAAAAGTAGTTAAACCTCACATAGTGCTTTAATGCTATAAGAATCATATTATGTAATGATTCAACATCTCTTGATAAACTATAATGGATAATGGCTCTATTTTCAAGAGCTCCAAAATTAATAATTTTGTTAGACATTATAATTTTGAATGGAGATATTCAACCATCTATTATCCTTGAGTTACTAGATTGACTGAGGTCTCTAATAAGGTTATCCTCCATATCTTGAAAAAAAATTCTTGATGAAAATAAACATCAATGGCATGAAAAATTGCTCTAAGCCTTTATATTAAACCATTTGTAAGAAATTAATTCAATCCACTTTGTTTGTCTTGGATTATAAGTTTGAGAAATTAATTTTGTAGCACCACAAATTTTGAAGATTTTTATATAATTGATCAAATATGATATCTTAAGATTATACTATACTAGATATTTTTTATACTATTATATATTAGATTCAATCATCAAATATGAACTTTAAAATTTCTAGGTCTATATGAACTAGAGATTTATTTTCTCATCTCACTTGGGAAAAATAGAATTTATTTTAATTTAGGGCACTTATTCTTTGAAGTAATTAATTGCATCTCAATATAAAGCATCCTTAAAAATATTATTGATTAAAGTAGTGGATCATGTTTCTATAGTTTTTAACTTTTAGGTTGTCATGCTTGTTATTTAGAAATCAATCAGGAGATGTAAAATTGAAATATTTCTTCTTGGAATCCAAAGGATATGGGATTATATATTGGTATTCTCTTTTTAGATAAAGAAGATGAGAGTAGTGAGAGGAAAAAAAAGAGCAGTTTGTAATGTCTAAAGCTATTAATCAAGGATGATAGGTGATAATAGTTTATTTAGGTTTACTATAAGGTGAGAAAGAGGGTTCTTGCAAATAGTGGGAGAGATAAATAATCAAGCTACTCTTGAAAGAAAATAGAGAGGTTAGATTGAGATGGTTCTAGGAAGCACAAATGATTCATGGAGTAGGGTACATGTCTTGCCTAATAATGAGAGAGAGAATGAGAAAGAGATGGTCCATGCAAGGTAGAGTGTTAGGGGTCACTAATTATAGACTTGGTGTCTTAGATTAAAAATTTTTTCGTGATTTTGATAGATTGTGCAAGTGAAATTGATGCAAAAAAAAAGAAAGCTAGGGGTTTTAGAGTTAGAGATGGAGGTTGCTATGCGTGGGAAATGGGTGAAAGTTAGTTGTGTCTTAGGTGGGAATGACCAAATAAATTTGGGATAGAGTTTTTGCTTGAGTGAAACAAGAGGGAGTGGACCTAGTAAATTTTGGGTTTAAAAGCATAAGCATGCTAGAGAAATTGCCAACGATAATATTGAATGATGATTTCTACTTAAGCAAGGGAATGAAATGGGATTTGATATCTATAACTTGGTTGTTAGAGTTAGTACGGGATAAGTAGGTTAATAAAAATAATAAAGAGAAGGGATGAGAGCAGGACTTGAGATGAGATATGAGTGTTTTTACTTTTTTTTTGTTTTAATTATATAAGAAAAAAGTGTAAGGGATACGAGTTCTTAGCAACGATGTAATGCAGTGGAAAAAAAATAAAGATTTTTTTAAGGTGTACAAAATTTGAATTTTTGAGGAATAAAATAGTAAGAATCAATTTTTACTTTTAAATTGATATATGTCACATACTAAATATTAATAGATTTTCCTTAAAAGTTTTTATTTTTCATGTGTCTAACACATAAATAAACAAATGTTGTATTTCACATTATTGTGCTGTGCTTTTTTTGGGGTAATTATTTTTATACAATTTCAATGAAAATCAGGGCATTTCATGGCAGATTCAGATGAGAACACATTTTTAGTCTATCATCTTTATCTTACAAGCTAGCAGAGATGGACCAGGGAGGGGGGATCAACCTCTAACTTCCATAGAACTATTTATACTTTACTGTAGGATACTTGGAGGTTGAGGAGTTTTGGGAAGGATATGGGAGAAGGCTGCTTTTATAGAATAAGGCAATATTGTGTGGAATTATTTTGTTCTGCAGTTGATGACATCTGTGTTATTGATTGTAATATCTGGGAATCGATAGGTGAGTACACTGATGATTTCCTTCATTGTGGCTTATCCTACAATAGAGTTGATGGATGATTAGGCTAATTATTAATTCCAAGTATCTTCTCATGTTCCAATATCTAAACTTGTAAATTTTTTGTAAGTTCAATGTTGAAAGACTTATAATAAATTTGTTAGGTTACTAATGAAGTGGTTTGTAGCCAATTTTTTTATTTTATTTAGAAAAAAGGTATTTAATATTGGATAATTCTTTTAATTTAAATTAGATATTAAACAATGAGATGTTGGATCAAATTCTAAATCAGTGATAACTAACTAGCTAAGCTTTACTTGGATCATATTCTAATTAACTCGAGCTCAAATGAAACCTAGCTTGATTAAGATTAGATTGAAAAGTATATGCATTTATGAATTCATATTCATTGGACGTGGGTATGCTAATTCACTAGTACTTGCTTTAGAAAATAAAATGAAACAAACAATGAATAAATTTTTGGCTAGCATTCAACTCGGATTGAGGTTAAACCAGTATTGTTTGGACTTGAGATTGAATAGAGTCAATTTATACCCATAATTGACTCAGCTTTAGATCATATTGAATGACCATATTTGAGCTATGTGTAGTTCTTTGAACTTCTTAAAAATACCATTTTTTTCCAAGACAATTGTAGCTACTTATACAAGTAAGTATAAATTTTTGTCATAAAAATAGATTTTTTTTTAATTTATAGAAGTTCCACAGTAAAATTTACTTGTTGTATGACTAGATCGTGACAACACAAATCTCGAAAAAAAATGGAAATATGTGGCAAATAGGAGAAGCTCATGGTTAACAGATATAAACATCAGTCAAATAATGATTTACCTATTTGAATAAAAATATAAATAAAGTTAATAAAAAATTATCTCAGCATTTCGAAAAGTCACTCTTAACCCAACCCGCAATTACATATTTATTTAAGTTCTGAAAGATGGCAAAAAACTTGACTCAATTTATATTCAACGGCTGGTGTGTAAAATAAATATGTTATAAAATTGACTAATTACTTACATATTAGGGGTACTGCGCAAGTATACATATCATTTCAAGTAATATAGGGTTTTCTTTAAAACTATAATGTCAAACCCATAACGAAATAAGTGAACTTTGATGTTAACTTAGGAAGTTTTCTACTCAAACTATAAACAAAAAATATCAAAATTTTGTAGAAGGATATAAACTAAAGTTTGCTACTTTTAAAAGTAAAGCTAAAAGTAGATTCAAAGTTTCTTAAATTACAGCTGTGTAAAGAAGTATGACTATAATAAAAAGTATTTTTCCCTTGCAAAGAGATAGTAATCATTGTAGGAATAAAATGCTTAAAGATGAAAATGAGATTTTGTGACAAATAAGAGCATACATATTTTTTACCCTCTTTCGAGTGTATAAAGAACATTGGATAATTTTAAGTTAAGTTCCTGGTTGATATGGTTGTACTGAGTGGATTCTAGCCTCTCATTTCAAGATTACCCACTGTGCTCTCTCTCTATAGGACCAACAAAGCCTCAGGTTCTGAACTAAAGACCAAATTTAAAAAGGCTTCTAGCTTGTCACTCTAGAATCATCAATTCTACTCCCTTCAATACTTATCTCCATATATATTTGCACTCCCCTTTGGCTGTATCATCCCATTTATCCAAGGTTTAGTGTAGTACTCACTAGTTGGGTGAAATCATAGCCCTCTCGGGTCATTATGTTTTGTAACAATTTTTAACATAAAAAATGACTAGTTTGCAAAGTAGATTAGGAATTGGTGAAAATACCATCACAAATTTTTGGAATGAAAGAAATCTTCAAAACATTATAACCCCACAAAAGATTACTTCTTATTACAAACTGAAAAAAAAAACTACTTAGAATTCATGAGAATAACAAAACAAAACATTTTGTATATTGAAAACTAAGTTTAGAAAACAAAACATAAACAAAAGTATAAATACTTTTCTCAAACTTTTTCCCAAGCAATACTTTGAAGTTTCTTTACTGAACATGACTCCACAAGACTCACACAAGACTCAACAAACACTCACAATCACGACACTCTAAATATTGGTGGCCGCCCACCCTTATGGTGGTCTAACCTACCCAAAAATGACTTTCCTCTCGTTCTCCTACATCTTTGACCTATTGAAATGCTTCCTATTTATAAAGCTTTAAAAATAATCAAGTGTCACTTCAGACACTTTTCAAAATTTGTCCAAATTCATTGAATATATGCATAACCATCCTTGGCACCTAGGCGTCCAACCGTGGCGCCTAGGCGCCAAGCACCTAGAACATCCTGGCGCCTAGGCACCGCCAAGTCACTTTTTTTGTTCTTTGGCTTTTGTTTGCCCCATTTTTTGCTCGATTTTTGGTCCTTTTATTCTAAAATCTATTTCTTGTAACTGAAATAAAAAACGCACAAAGTACCTTTCATTAAAATGCAATATCCTTAAAAATGAGCATTAAATACACATAAAAATATGTCATGTTAAGGCGTGTCAATTCCTCCAAACTTAAAATGTGACTTATCCTAAAGTAACCCTTATACTTTGTAAACAAAATATAATAACTTATGATGGTGGGAAGCAATTAATGAATCTTATAATTTTTCCCAATAAACTAAAATGTAAGGATATCCAGTAATCAAGTTTAGGAATTCTGATTTTCTATTTATTTAAAAAATAACTGTAATTTGTCACACTTAGGAATCTTAGAAGATTTAAATGAAAAGAATTATATGAGAAATCTATTAGTAAAGATAATAATACATTTAAAATTAAGAATAAACTCAAAAGTGTAAATAGTATTTTTCTTTTAAGACAATTCAAGTGAAGCCAATTTTTACTTAGGCATCCTCTCTAGCTTCTCCCAACATATATATATTTTTTTCTTTTATTTTTCTTTTTATTTTCCTTTTCCTTTTCTTTCAAGACCATTACCAATCCTTTTATTTTCTTTTTATGTGAGGATTACTATATCTAGATAACCTTTAATGATTTTGAACTTCACTATCCTCTTCCTAAAGTTAAAAACTTCTCACATTTTTTAATTTAATAATGTGTATTAGTATAGTAATGATTTTTCATAGAGTATCTAATTCTTTTTAAAATGAAATCTAAAATCCTCAGCGTTTCAAAAATATAATTTTTCTTACTCTGAATATAAAAAGCATATTCTGATACTTTTATACTAAATATCTTAACTTTAGAATTATCCTTTATTACCAAAAAATATTACCTAAATTTACCATAACATTTATAAAATAAAAAACATATATATCTAAAGTTAACACCACATACTACAGATTATGTTAATATAATTTTAAAAATATATAGTTTATTCAGGATAGAAAAAGTTAATTTTTAAAAAGTTTTTCTCCCTCCTCCAAACTTGAATTTTTAAATAGTGTTAAACATCAAAGTATATAAAAAGAATGAAGAGAGAAAATTTTAACCAAATTAGTTATAACAGGGCACTAAACATGGAAACAGTAAATGTGCAAGTAATACAGACAGGAACTGAGTAGTAGTACATCTAAACTCAACATGTATAACCTAAAAATTGCAAAATAAAACACTAGTCTAACATGCAGGCAATATAAGCTAAACTGGAGCAAGAGTGAAAGTAAAAGTAGGAAATGCAGTACATGCATTCAAAATACATCAAAGAGTACTACAACAAACCAAAAATACAAGAAAAACTAGAAAAAAAAAATCAAGACTCCCTCCTCCTCCTCCTCCTCATCATCATCATCATCTACATATTCATCCATCATCTTTCTGCGCTCAAAAGGAGGGTAGTGATGATAATTAGGAAACTCAACACTATGGTCACCACATAGACAACTCAATGTGGAAGTCTTAAAGCTAGCTTCATAATCACTATTCCTTCTTATGTAATGTTCTAGGTGGCTGCAATGATCCTCATTATCTTGAAGCTGACATTGCATTAAAAACATATCTTATTTAAATTCCATGGTACGATCTCTAAGTTCTTCCCAAATAATAGAAGGTAGAGTAGTAGCACTGGAGGTAGAAGTAGATGGAATATCAGAATATGTACCTCGAGATCTTCCATAAATGTCCATGTTAGCCTTTCTAGTAGGCTTTAGTGGCTGTAATTTCTCCTCCAAAGTCTCATAATTCACTCCAAATCCTTTGCTGATAGTAAAGATAAGGGAAGGAAAACCAAAACCTGTAGAAGAACTAGCTCTAGTAGAGGTGTAAATGAAACTGAAGATGAGAGAGCCAAAATTTATGGGGTTCATCTTCTGAATGCAATAGATTAAGATGGTTCTCTCCCAAGTCACCTCACTCAAATGATTCGATGGAAGTAATAGAGTAGAAATAAAGTAATGACATGCCTTCGATGGGGCATTAAGTGTAGAAGAAGAAAAATTTACCTTATACTCGTTTCTGATTTTCCAAACTCCGTGCCCCTAAGTAAGGTAAGCAATAATCTCATCTAGCTCTGACTTAGAAAGTTCAAATTAAAAATAGAAGCAATCTAAAGAAGGAGGTAAACCATATAAAACATTAATCCTCTCGAGAGTGAACTCAACTCCCCGTCCTCAAAGAAACACCTCAACCTCTAGAGCTTCAAGCAGATTTTCATAAAATTCTCTCATAACAGAAATAACTGTTATGACAGTGAAGTAACTTAAAACTTCCCAGCTTTGAGTAAAAATCAAAATTTATTCCGCTCCACCAGGACTAAAAAACTTTGTTCTGTAATAAACTTCCTCGATAATAGAAAATCGTTGTATCTATCTTGTGCTTTGATATTTACAAACTTTGTGTGTAAAAAATTTCTTTCCCCTTTCCTCTCTTTATTTTAGGAGTCATTTTAAATATCTAGAAAAATTCAAAATAAATTGCATAAATTAGTTCTAAAGGCTCCTTCAAGTAATTTCCAAGCAAATGAAGCTCACATGGATTTCTTAGAAAAAATATTAAAATTTTTCAATATTTGGCCTCCACTCAATGTGGAAGAAATCCATGGTGAAACATCAAAATTTTGATGCCAAAATGTAGATCTAACCTCACGAAGATGAAATCAGGTGATTTTAAGCTCTTAAACTTGATGAATTGCGAGCTATGAAAAGTCTAAGAGTCGTTTTTTTGTGAAATGGAGGAAGTAGTTGACAGTATGAGCTCAAAAATGGTGATGGCCCAGTTCATTTTGTGATTTAAGGTGCCTTTGGTTGGTTCAGTTGGTCTGGTGCTTAGTATTTGATTTCATTGCCTAGGTGCGCCTGTGCTTAGGCACCAATTCTGGTGCCCAGGTGCTAGACCCAAATTTTATAAAATTTGCTTTTTAAAGTGCGACACAACATGCCTAAATTCATCGAACCAAAATTACATCAATTTTACATCGCTCCACTAATTAGTTATCTTCCCAACATCTCCCAACTTCCATTTGCTCCATCTTAACGTCCATACATCAATTCATCTAAACATGCTAGCATAAAAGATTTTTCAAAAACATAACGAAATTTCATTAACAACAAACAAGTTTCAGTATAACAGACACAAAGCAACAAAAGAGATCAATCCAACATTAATACAAGTATCATATCATGTAGTACCAAACACACCCACACATCTAAGGTGGAAATAATAACTTCAAACATGAACATCTAACACACTTAAGCCCTCTGATGATTAGTAATTGTTGGCACAATTATCTTCCGCCTTTTTGTTCATCACTGAATAGTTATGATCAAACAAGTGGTAGAAAAAAGTGTGTGGAAAGTCTTTAACAACTTTTTCTTTGATCCATTTATTTTAACGATATATATTTACCTAATACTCTTGATAATAAGTGATTGAATTGAAGTTTCATCTACCACTCCAAATGCTCGTATTGGTGATACATGTCGCTCAACTTGTTGTGCAGATTGCTAATCGATCCGACCCACAATTATGTGTATTTTTAATCTCCAAAATATTGCCAAAAACATGACCCAAATTATATTCAATGTCTAATGTGAATAAATGAAATGATACAAAAAATAAATAATTAAAATTTACACTAGAGGTACTACGCAAGTATGCGTATCATTTCAAGTAATATAGAGTTTTTCTTAAAAACCCCAGTATCGATCCCACGATGATAGTTGAACTATTTAAGTTGGCTTGATAAACTCAAAAGAAAATTTTATTTAAATATTAGATTTAAATGAAAATGAAATGATAGCAACGATTAAGACTAAATTAACGTAGATAGAAATAAATATAATTAACAACTTAATATAAGTAATGCTAAGAAATTTAAACAATATGTAAAGATCTTTCCTCTTGCAATGAGATATTAATTTATGTAGAATTTGAATGACAAAAAATATGATGATGTATTATGACAAATAGAAGCATTCTCATTCTTTACCCCCTCTTGGTGCTAGCAAAGAACATTGGCTAATTTATAGTTTTTTCACCAGCTTGTTAGTAGTGATGAGTAGATTCTAGTCCGTCACCTCCCGATTACCCACTGTGCCCTCTCTATAGGACATATTAGGAACCCTTATGATCCAAACTCTAAACTGAATTTGAAAAAGAATTTTATCTAGATGTCACTCTAGAAACATCAATTCTACACCCATCAGAACTTATCTCTTTATCTTTTTGCACTCCCCCTTAGGTGATTGCAATGGCTCTGCCCATAATGATGTGTGAGGCTCAATAGTTGGGAGAAATCATAGCCCTCCTGGGTCTTTAGATTTCTTAGTAGATTTTAACCTCACATGTGATCAATTTGTAAAGTCAATGAAGAATCGGTGAAAATGTCATTACACTTTTTAAAAGTAAAAGGAAATCTTTAAATCATTCTTATCCCACAAAATTAATTCTCAAGAGCAATCGGAGAGAAAGGGAACTACTCAAAACTCATGGAGTGTAAAACAATTACAACATTTTTTGATTGAAATCCAAGTCTTAGAAAAAGAAAACTTCAACACAAATACAAAGTACCTCATGTCTTCTCCCCAACACAAATTTTGTAGTCTCCTTGAAGAAATCTCCAAACTCTTACTCTTACAACATAAAATAGAGGTAAAATCACATAAAAACACAAAAGTGGGGACTTCATTATGGATTCAAATGCTACCAAAAAGTCTTCCATTTTCTCCAATTTTTGTCAATATTAATAGATCTCTGGAAATAACCATGGGTTGCTTTAATCACGCCTTCAAAATTTGGCCAAATTCAATCGATCTCTACAAGGGAAGTCATTGGAGCTATAGTGTCAGTCTGGGTGGTATAGCGCCCTCTGCCCACATTTGTGGTGCTATAGTGCCAGGAGGTGGCGCTATAGCGCCAAACAATTTGTACCATTTTTGCTCATTTTTCCCTCATTTTCTCCAAATGTCCATTTCAGTAACTGAAACCAAAAACATATAATATACATTCCTTTAAAGTGCAATATGACTAAAAAAATGCATATAACGATTATAAAATATGCACTAAAAGTTGGTAATTTTAAGGTGGATCATTCCCCCAACTTAAACGTTACTTGTTCTCAAGTAACTCCTTTACACTACGTAAAAATTATAACTTATGGAAGTGAGTTTAACATATATATTTCTATAGTTTTTGTTTTATAAATGTGATAGTGAAAACTCTAAAATTTGTTTTAATAACTTAGGTTAAAACTAAAATTTAAGAATATCTAATAGTCAACTTTAGGAGTTTTGATTTTCTATTCATTTCAAGAATAACTGTAATTTGGTCATATTTTGAATGCTTGAAAGAATTACAATAAAAAGAACTTCATGAGGACTTTATTTATAAAGATGCCAATACTTTAAGCCTTAACTTAGAAATGCAATTAAGTTCCTTTCCTAAAGATGATTCAAGTAGAGTCAATTTTTGATTAGGCATCTCCTCAAGCTTCTCCTCACACTTTTTCATTCTTGCTCTTCTGTCTTCTCTCTTTTTTACTTTTTTTTTCTTTTTATGTAGGAACCTTTTCAATCCTTTCTTTTTCTTTTCATGTCATGTCAGGATTACTATATCTGGACAACCTTCAATTATTTTGAACTTCTCCACCCTCTTCTTAAAGTTAAAAGCTTTCCAAATTTCCTTATTTTGACAAAAATTGTATTAGCCTTGAAAAAGATTTTTCATAAAGTCTCAATCCCTTCTTTTTAAAGTAAAACTATAAAATTCTTAACAATTCCAAAAATATAATTTTTTTCACTTTAAATAGTAAAAACATAATCTTTTCCTCTCATACTAAATATTTAAATTTTAGAACCAACCTTTATTGTTAAAAGCTTTCACTTAAGTTTTCTATAACATTTATAAAATTTAAAATATAGTTATCTTAAGTTATCCTAATATACCACAGGCTATGTTAAATTAAATTTTAAAAAGATAGTTCTCTAAGGAAAACTAAAGTTTAGTTCTTTTAAAAAAAATTTCTCCTTTCCCCAAAACTTAAATTTTTAATTAATTTCAACAGATAAAGTTAGGTAGAAAGAAAAATTATAAAGTTTTAAAACAATAAAACAGTACAGGTACAAGTAAAAAAGACAAGTGAAATTAGCATGTCTAAAACTAAAAAGATTATTTTAGGATTTACATAAAAATAAATTTATTAGTTTACACAAATGAAAATTTAAACACTCTAAAAAACTAACAAAATAACTACATGAAATCTAAACATGAAAACAGAAAACAAACACAACAAAACAAGCAGAGAGCACTACACATCACCACCACCTTCATCACATCATCACCATCATCATCATCATCATAATCATCATCAAAGCTTAAATCCTCCTCCATATCATCAGGTTTATAAGGTTTATATCCGGGGCAAGTAGGAAATACTGCCGAGTAGTCACCCCTTAAGAATTTCTGCTTCGCCTCATTATAAGCAATAACTTAATCTACTCTTCTTTGCATATACTCATCATTATGATAAAGATGGGCTTCTAAATTTTTCTGCTAATTCTGTAATGTTAAGAAATCTCCTTGTCAAATAAATAATTATTTCATTATAGTATCAAGTGAAGCAATACTAGATGTAGAAGGTGTAGAAGTCGAGTTGAAGCTGAAGTAGAAGGAATATCAGAGCTTCTACTTCTAGGTCTTACTATAATATGTTTTCCATACATCTACAAATTTTTTTTTCCAATAGGTTTATGAGATGATAAAACCTCTTCCTAAGTCACATATTTTACTCTAGATTCAACACAAATGGAATAATAAGAGCAGGATAACCCATACCTCTAGTGGCTCATCCGCTCAAAGAAATAAGCATATTCTTGTAAATTAAAGAGCCAAAGTCAATTGATTTGCTCATTGGGATGCAATAGCTCAATGTAGCTCTTTCTCGAGTTACCTCACTAAAGTAATTAGTAGGAAACAACCTACTAGAAATAAAACAATGCTAGACACGAGAATGAACATTT
Organism: Phalaenopsis hybrid cultivar; assembly: GCA_002079205.1. Lineage (NCBI taxonomy): Eukaryota > Viridiplantae > Streptophyta > Magnoliopsida > Asparagales > Orchidaceae > Phalaenopsis > Phalaenopsis hybrid cultivar. The sequence goes on from JXCR01143854.1 coordinate 70,780, forward strand.
AGCTTCAAGAAAGAAAATTTTACCCATCGTCCATTCATAATCTTCCATAATCCATTACCATCAGTCAAAAATTTCATAATCTCATCCAATTCCTTTGTAGCAGGATGAAACTCAAAATAGAAACAAGTAGGAACTCTTTGAAACTTACAAATGTGATTTATTCAAGCAAAACTTTTATCCACATATTGCCCTCTCACATAAACTAAATAATTAGATTCATCAGGTAAACTCGTGTAGAATTCTCTAACAATAGATATCACAATGATGACAATGAAATAGTAAAAACTTTCCCACTGTCGCTCAACATTCATATATTCAATCGTTCCATTAGGACAAATGAAACTTTGTTTTGCAATCTGTTTCTTAGATTGCAGATCGTTGTATCGGTCTTGTGCTTTCATGCTAGTGAATTTATCAGCATCGAAAAGTCCCTTTCCTTTTCCTCTTTTCATTTTAGGAGCCATGATAAATCTAGAAATTCTAAATAAAATTCCAATAAATCTCAAATATATGATTTTTTGGCTCTAATAAACAAATTCTAAACTATATAATCATTCACCCATAAATTTCTCACAATTTCTACCAAATTTTGAAATTTTTGGCCATACCCACAGTGTAGAAGAAATCATGGTGAGATTTTAAATGTCCAAGGAAAACATGAAGATCTTACCCAAAGATGATGAAATCTAGTGTTTGAAGTCTTTTCTCCAAGCAAATAAAGCACAAATCTAAGCCTTAAGGGAGCAAAAATGTGAAAAATAGAGGAAGAAGATGAACCAAAGTCAAAAATGGCATCAATCAGCGGTTCAACCCCTAAAACCTGCTCTCGGGTTGGCTTGGCGCTATAGCCCCAAGGATGGCGCTATAGCACCATTGAAATGCACCCAAAATTTTATGATTTCTTATATCATGATAAAGAACAGAAAATTTAAGACATTTAAGGTATAATTTTCCAGTTTTAATGACCATTTTTTGGTTCGATATCATTCTAAAGACTTATATTCAAATACTCAATTCATCACATAAGGTCTTCATTTAACAGCAATACAAAACTAATTTTCTTATATTAATAATATTTTTATTACAAACAACCTGAAAAAATTATGTATATAACCCATTACAACACAAACACAAAGCCTTAACAAAGTCAACATTGGCACACTCATATAAGAACTAGTTACTAATACATTTATCTTTCTACGGAATAACTTTAGACCCAGTTTTGATCAGAGGTGTCATTCTCCTATTTAACCACCAAAAAATTTCAATCGCTGGAATGATAGAAAGGAGTGCAAGGAAATTTTAAAGCAAATTTCTCATCTATCAACCTTTTTGTGCTATACATGGTCACTTGACAATCTTAAAAACATGCCAAAATATTGAATTAGAGTTTCAACTTCCAATCCAAATGCTCATATTGGTGGAACAAGTTTTCAAGTTTGATGTGCAATTGAGAGATCTCACCTTCAATCTTCCCAGGTTTGTCCATAATTTGTTCCAAACTCATTGCAAGAAATTTATTGAAATACGTCTGAGCATCCTTATGCACCATCTTCTTATCTTTAAATCTTACATTTCCATTGCTCTCCATGATCCTGAACGTAGAAATTACTTTCTCCACTCTCAAATCTCATCAAAACGCTAAGAAAGTGGAAAGAACACTTCTCTTTCTGTTCTAGGCCGATTTATAGAGAAAAAGATGGAAGAAAACCAAACTTTGGTGGTTCTAAGGAAGTTACTGGAACTGTGGCGCTATAGTGCCAAACCAACTTTCTCAAAATACAATTTCTTTTCTTTCAATCTTCAATTCCATTGATATAATAATGTTTTGTGCCAACATAATCATGTAAAACTCCAACTTACATAAAAAACTCATCACAACAAAAATCAATAAACAAGTCAATCACGTAGATAACTGTGGGTTGCCTCCCACAAAGCTCTTGGTTTAACATCGTTAGCCGACATATCCAATGTTTTTATTGTGGTTGACCCAATATTGAGATCTTTTCAAGTGTAGGACTATTATCACTTATAAAAGCTTTTAACCTATGTCCATTTACCTTAATTATCCTTACAGTCTTAGGATCTCCAATATCAACAACTCAATTTGGATAAACTCTTATCACAATAAATGGTTTTGACCACTTGGACTTAGGTTTTCCTAGAAATAATTTCAATCTTGAATTATATAACAGAATTTCTTGTCCATGCTCAAAATGCTTTTTCAGAATTTTTTGATCATGCCTCATTTTTATTTTCTCTTTCTAAATTCTTGCATTCTCATAAGATTCCTTTCTCATCTCGTCAAGCCCATTTAATTTTAATAATCATTTTTCTCCAGCATCTTTCAAATTATGATTAAACTCTTTTATTGCCTAATAAGCTTTATGCTACAATTCAACAGGTAAATGACAAGATTTTCCAGATATGAGCCTATATGGTGACATTCCGATAGAAGTTTTGGAAGCAGTATTATAAGCCCATAATGCAAATCAAGTCTAGCAGACCAATCTCTTTTATTAAGATGTACAGTCTTTTCCAATATTCTTTTAATTTCTCGATTGAATTTATCTGCCAAACCACTAGTCTGAGGATGATAAGCTGTGGCAATTGGATGTTTGATTCCATATTTTAAGTTCTTATTTCAATTATTCTATTCTTAAAAGGACTTTCCTCATCTGTAATGATTACTCTTTAGATTTCAGGTCTTGTAAAAGTATTTATCCTTAAAAATTTTGCAATGCTTTTATCATCACATCAAGATAAGGCAATTGATTCAATTCATTTGAAACATAATCCACAACTATTAAAATATAATTTTTTCTAAAAGATGGTATAAATGGTCCCATAAATACTAAACCCCAAACATAAAAAAATTCAACTGCAAGAGTAAAATTTAGGGGGATTTCATTTCTTCTTAAAATATTGCCAACTCTTTAACATCCATCACATGTTTTTATATTATAAATAACATCTCTAAATAATGTAAGCCAATAAAATCCAGATTACAAAATTTTAAATGTAGTTTTATCAAGCCCAAAATGTCCCCCAAAGTCAGATTTATGATACTTTTGTACAATTTCTTGGGTTTCTTCATTTGGTACAAATCTTCAAATAATTAAGTCCTTACATTGTTTATATAAATAAGGGTCATACATAAAATAATATTTAGAATCATGAATGAATCTTTTAGTTTGATGGCTATTAAGTCTGTAAGATAAAATGTTACTAACTAAATACTTTACTATATCAGCTTACCACAGAACTTGCCATTCGTTGATTCTATATAATTGTTCATCAGAAAAATTTTCATTCATTTCATCATTTAAATATCATTTGATGGCTATCAATTCTATAGGGTAAAATGTTACTAACTAATACTTTACTATATCAGCATACCACATAACTCGCCATTCATAGATTCTATAAATTGTTCATCAGAAAAACTTTCATTCATTTCATCATTTAAATTATCATTTTCCTTTCCAAACCTTGACAAATGATCAACTATTTGATTATCAGTACCCTTCCTATCCACAACTTGAAAATCAAACTCTTACATTAGAAGGACCCATCTAATTAATCGTGGTTTTACATCCTTCTTCATCATTAAATACTTTATAACAAAATGATTAGTATGCACAATAAATTTGGTTTAAATAAGATAAGGTCTAAATTTGGCAAAAAGCTTTTACTAAAGCTAATAATTTATTTTTTGTAGTAGTGTAATTAATTTGAGCTTTATTAAGAGTTTTAGTAGCATAGTATAATACTTTAAAAATTTTATTATACTTCTACCCTAAGATAGCCCCAATAGCATAATCACTAACATAACAGATTAATTCAAATGGTTTTATTCAATCAGGTGAAACATTAATAGATGCAGTGAGTATTTTTCCTTTAATTGAATTAAAATCATGAAGGCAATTCTCATTAAAATTAAAATTAGCATCCTTCTCTACTAGTTGACACAAATGCATGGAAATTTTAGAAATGTCTTTAATATAACACCTATAAAAACGAACATGTCATAGAAAACTTCTTATTCTTCTAACATTAGTAGGGGGTGGTAATTCAACAATGACTTGAATTTTTGCTAGATCTACTTCCATGCATTTCTCAGAAATCTTATGTCCCAAAATAATTCATCCTGCAATCATAAACTGACATTTTTACCAATTAAGAACAAATTTTGTTTCTTCACAGTGTTTTAGAACCTTTGTTAAATGATTTAAACATGAATTGAAAGAGGTTCCAAAAACTGAGAAATCATCCATAAAAACTGCAATTCCTTTCTCAATTAAATCATAAAAAATTAACATCATACATCTTTGAAATGTTCCAGGTGCATTAGATAATCCAAATGACATTCTTCTAAAAGCAAATGTTCCATAAGGGCTAGTAAATGTTATTTTCTCTTGATCCTCAAAAACAATAGGTATTTGGTCGTATCCATAATATCCATCCAAAAAGTGAAAATAATGGTGTCCAACTAGTTTATTCAACATTTGATCTAGGAAAGGTAGAGGAAAATGATCTTTCCTGTTAGCGGCATTTAATTTTCTATAATCAATACAAATTTACCATCCATTGACCTATCTTGTAGGATTAATTCATTCTTTTCATTTGTAACAATAGTCACCCATCCTTTCTTAGGAACACAATGAATAAGACTAACCCAACTATCTAAAATTGGATAAATAATTCTAGCATCCGACCACTTTAAAATTTCTTTCTTAACAATATATTTCATTATAAGATTTAATCTTCTTTGAGAATCAATTCTAGGCTTATAATTATCTTCTACTAAAATTTTATGCATACAGATTGAAGGACCGATTCCTGTAATGTCAGATAATGTCTATACAAAGGCTTTCTTTTGATTTTTCAATGTTTCTAATCATTTTTCTTCTTTTTCATCAATTAAATCTGAGGATATAATTACAGGTAATGTAGATGAGATCCCAAAAAATGCATACTTTAAATGAGTAAGTAGAACCTTCATCTCAAGTTGAGGAGGTTTTTCAATAGAGGGTATCAGAGGTTTACTATTTTTAGTAATATCCAAAATTTCAAATTCTACCTAAACATAATTTAACTCAGTGTTTTCCTCTCTTGATTCACTTTCAAAATATTTTTCAATTCCTAACTTTTGTTGTACCAAAGTTACTTATCTTTTTGATCCGATATGCCTGCACATTTTCCTTGAAAATGATTAACAATATTATAGTCAATTATATCCATTATGTAACATTTATGATCTTTTCCTTTATCAAGATACTTCATTGATTTAACCACATTAAATGTTACTTGTTGATCATTAACTCTCATAGTTAATTCTTCTTTTTGCACATCAATCATTGTAAGTCTAGTAGCTTGAAAATTTCTCCCAAAAATTATAGGAATTTTTTAATCTTCTTCCATATCTAACACAATGAAATCAATAAGGAAGATAAATTTATCCATTTTAACTAACACATCTTCTATAACCCCTTTAAAATAAGTGAGATCGATTAGATAACTGTATGGTGATAGTAGTGGAGGAAATATCTCCTAAAATAGTCTTCTAAATATGTATAATGACGTGAGATTAATGCTTACTCTGAAATCACATAAATCTCTTACACAAAATTTTTCTCCATTTGCAAAAGGTATGGTGAAACTGCCAAGATCTTTGAGTTTTTGAGGAAGCCTTTTTTGAATTATTGCACTGCACTCTTCACTCTATGCAACAGTCTCATATTTTTCAAACTTCCTTTTTTTAAATAAAATTTCTTTCATAAACTTTGCATAACTTGGCATTTTTTCCAGAGCTTCTACAAAAGGAATATTTTTTGTAAGCTTTTTAAATAGCTCAAAAAATCTAGAAAATTGTTGATCAATTTTCTGTTGTCTAAGTCTTTGAGGAATAGAAGGTGGTGTCTTTCTTCATTCTTCTTAGTTCGAGGAACATGTTATTCCACTTCCTTAAGAATAATTTCTTCAGGTTTTTTAGTTTATTCATCTTTTCCCTCAACCTTGTTTTCTTGTAGAACACCATCACTCAATTCCTTCCTACTCTTAGTTAGACAGCTTTAACTTGCTCTTGCTCTTTAACTTTATTTTTAGGATTGATGTCAACATTACTAGAAGTGTTCCCTTAGGCTTATTGCTAAGTGCATTAGCAATTTTTCTTAGTTGATTCTCTATGGTTCTTAAGCAGCACTCTGACTCTATAATTGATTACCCTTTTGTGAAAGCACTACTTCTAAAGTCACCTTATTCTCCTTGACTTGTTGATTACTGCTAAATCTAGGAGGATGAGTAGATCTAAAGTTAGAATTACCCTGATTATTTTAGTTTTCCAATGAGTTTACTTGATTGTTTCGCCATTGTTGGCTTCCACTACTAGAATTGTTATTCTAGTAAAAATTTAGATGGTTTTTTCAAACTGGGTTATAATAATTGGAATATAGGTTATTGGGTCTATTAATATCATTTACAGTTTCTAATGAAGTTTGAGAATCAAGCATTTGTGATAATGAATTTTCTTCAATCAGTTGAGATGTTTAAGAAAAAATCATTCCAATTTGGTCTATTTTTCTAGATAATGCAAGAACTTGTTAAGCAACCATCGAAATAGCATCATTATCATGAATACTTGCTACTTTCTTAGGATTTACCCTTACTGAAGGCCATTAAAAATTATTTGTAGCCATTTCTTCATTTAAAGCAGAGGCTTCATCAAATGATTTAAACATTAATGAACCTCCAACAATAACATCTAAGATAGATAACAACATCTAAGATAAATATAAGGGATCACACTAACTATTATAAAAAGTTTGAACAATTAACTAGTCTGGTAAATCATGATTTGAACACCTCTTAAGGAGTTTTGTAAATCTTTCCTGAGCTTCATAAGTTGACTCCCCTTCACACTGAGTAAAAAAAGTAATATCATTTCTAAGTTTAGCAATTTTTTAAGGTAGAAATACTTAGCCAGAAATTTTTGTGCCAAATCTCCCCAAATTCTAATAGATCCAAGTGTTAATGAATTTAATCATATCTTAGTTTTATCCCTCAATGAAAAAAAGAGAAAGTTTAAGTCTGACAACATCATTTAATACACCATCATATTTAAGTGTAGCACACAGTCTCAAAAAACTTGCAAGATGTAAATTTGGATCCTTATTGGTGTTCCCCCGAACTGATTGTTTTGAACCATTAGTATTATTGTATGTTTAAGTTCAAATGAGTTAGCCGTTATAGCATGAGTTTGAATACTTAAGTGAATTTCATCTTCTATAGGGTTTGCATAATCCCTTAAATTTATTTGTAAATTATGATGTTCATTTTCACCATTTTGAATTTCAATATTATCTTGTGAAGTGTTCGTCTTATCTTTAAAATTATGAAGTTTTTTCTTATTTTTGAATTTTTTTATAGTACTTTCTTATTCAGAATTGTAGGGCTCTAAATCTTCACATCATGAAATATGCATACAAATGATAAAATTTAGAAAAGAAAATAACACAACAAAATGAAATAGATTTTTCTTTATTTAAATTTTTTTGTTTTTATACTTTTCTGAATTTTTTTTTATTTTTCAGTTTTAAAATTTTTTTGAATTTTTTTTGAGTTTTTAAAATTTTAATAAAATTAAAATATATTCAAACAAAATTATAAAAAAACTTTACTTTCCAAAGTTAAAAAGTTTCCGTTACCTATCCTCGACATTGACATCAAAAGCTTGACCCAACCCGCAATTACGTGTATTTTTAATCTCTAAAATTGTGCCAAAAACTTGACCCAAATTGTATTCCGTGGCTAGTGTGAATAAATGAAATGATACGGAAAATAAATAATTAAACTTCACACTTGAGATACTATGCAAGTATACGTATCGTTTGAACAAATATAGGATTTTCCATAAAAAAGTCTTAGTATCGATCCCACGAGGATAGTAGAACTATTTAAATTAGCTTGCTAAACTCAAAAGAAATATCTACTTAAATTCCATATTTAAATGAAAATGAAATGATAGAAACTATTAAGACTAAATTAAAGTAGATAGAAACAACTATAATTAACAACTTAATAAAAGTAATTCTAATGAGTTTGAATAATATGTAAAGAACATTCCCCTTAAAATGAGATATTAATTTATGTAGAATTTGAGTGACTAAAAATATGATGATGTATTATGACAAATAGAAACATTCTCAGTCTTTACCTCCTCTCGGTGCTAGTAAAGAACATTGTCTAATTTATAGTTTTTTCATCAGCTTGTGTAGTAGTGCTGAAAAGATTCTAGTCCCTCACCTCCAGATTACCCACTGTGACCTCTCTTTAGGACATAGTAGGGGCCCTTATGATCCAAAATCTAAACCAAATTTGAAAATGAAATTGGTCTGTCACCTTAGAAACATTAATTCTACGCCAATCAGAACTTATCTCCCTATCTTTTTGCACTCCCCCTTATGTGATGGCAACGGCTTTGCCCATAATGAAGTGTGATGCTCACTAGTTGGGTGAACTCATAGCCCTCCTTTGTCTTCATATTTCTTAGTAGATTTTAACCTCACAAGTGGCCAATTTGTAAAGTCAATGAAGAATTAGTGAAAATGTCATCACAAATTTTAAAAGTAAAAAAGAAATCTTTAAATCATTCTCATCCCATGAGATTAATTCTCAAGAGCAAGGAGAGAGAAAGAGAACTACTCAAAATTCATGGATAATAAAACAAAAACACCAAATTTGTATTAAAATCCAAGTATTAGAAATAAAAACTTAAACACGTACAAAGTGCCTTATGTCTTTTCCCCAACACAAATTCTAGAGTCTCCTTGAAGAAATCTCCAAACTCTTACTCTTTCAACACCAAATACACATAAACTCATATTAAAACACAAATGTGAGACTTCCAAAAGCCCTCAAATGTTGTCAAACAGATCTCCATTATGTCCAATTTTTTTCCAAATTATTAGATCTCTGAAAATAACTAAGGGTTGCTTCTAACACCCCTTCAAAATTTGACCAAATTCAATGGATCTTCTAGAAGGGAAGTTATTAGAGCTATAACATCCTTTGCTCTCGTCTGGGGTGCTATAGTGCTAAGGGACGGTGCTATGAAGCCATACAATTTGCACCATTTTTCTCATTTTTCCGTCATTTTCTTTAAATTTCCATTTCAAGTACCTGAAACCAAAGACATACAAAATACCATCCTTTAAAGTGCAATATCACTAAAAAGATGCATAAAATGAACATAAAATATGCATAAAAAATAGATAATTTTAAGGTGGATAACTAACCCCTCTTAAACTTTCATCAATTTGTTGGTGATCAGCTCCAACTTAGTGCAAGGAGCCCATTGAAGTAAGTTTAGGCCTCTTTGTGCACAAACTTCTTCTCATTTGCACCATCATCGCTTTTACTCTCCATTTAGACAAATAAATTGCACTAAGCACTAAAATCTTCTCCAAAGTTGCTTCTCTCAGGCCTAAATATGAAGTTTTAGGCTCTAAGGATGGGATTAGGGGTTTTTTAATTGAAAGAATTAAGTTAAAACTATTGGGTGCAGTTTTACCCATGTTCCATAACTATAACACTTAGGGGCCGGTTTCTAGTGTTTAGGTACTAGCTCCCAAATAGGCACTGCTTCGCCTCACGTCAATTTTTTCATGTCCCATTCTTGTTTCAATCATCAAACTAGTGTTTTGCGCCTCCTTACATCTTGCAGGTCTTAGTATTACTTCACATAGTCCATATAACAACAAAAATCATAAATCAATCCACACAGATAACTATGGGTTGCCTCCCACAAAGCACTTTTTTTAACGTCGTTAGCCTAAAGTATCTAATGATTTTATTCTAGTTGACCTATTATTAGGATCTCCTCATATAAAAGCTTGGTTCCACAAATGTAAGATTTCATTTGATGTTTGTTTACTTTAATTATTCATCCAATTTTTTGGATCTTTAACGCCCACAACACCATAAGAATAGAAATTCAGTACAATAAATCGTTCCGACCACCTAGACTTAAGTTTTCCGAGAAATAATTTCAATTGAGTGTTGTGAAATAAAATCTCTCGTCTAGGCTCAAAATCTTTTCTTAAAATTTTTTGATCATTCCAATTTTTTATCTATGCTTTATAAGTTCTAGAATTCTCATAAGATTCATATCTAATTTCCTCGAGCTCATTTAACTGTAGTAATCATTTCTCACCAGCATCTTTCAAGTTATAATTAAATTTCTTTATTGCTCAATATGCTTTATGATATAATTCAATTGGCAAGTGACAAGCATTTCTAAATTTGAGCTATATTGTGACATCTCAATAGGAGTTTTGTAAGCAATCCTATAGGCTCATAATGCATAATCATGTCTAGCAGAAAAATCTATCTTATTAGGATTTACAGTATTTTCCAATATTCATTTATTTTCATGATTGTAAATTTCTACTAAACTGCTGGTTTGAGGGTGATAATATCTAGCAATTCGATGTTTAATCCCATATTTCCTTATTAATTTTTCAACTCTAATCTCTTTAAAATTACTTCCCCTATTTGTAATGATCACTCGCATTCCAAATTTAGTAAAAATATTTTTTCTTTAAAAATTTTACAACACATCACACATCACAACTAAGAAAACCAACAACTTCAATCCATTTTGAAACATAATCCATAAAAAATAGAATATATATATTTCTGAAAGATGGTATAAATGGTCCCATAAAATCCAAATATATAAAAAATTTTAAGTTCTAAAGTAAAATTTAGGGGCATTTCATTTCTCTTAGAAATATTTCCTACTCTCTGATATCTATAACATATAATTATATAAGTATAAACATCCATAAATAAAGTAGGCTAATAAAATCCAGATTGTAAAATTTTGAATGTAGTTTAATCCACACCTAAATGTCCCCCAAAATCAGATTCGTGACATTTTTTACTAACTTTCTTGGTTTGTTCAATTGGTAAACATCTTCGGATGACTAAGTCCTTACATTTTTTATATTAATAAGAGTCATCCCAAAAGTCAAATCTTGCATTGTGAATGAACTTCTTCTTTTGGTAGCTTTCTAATTCATATGTCAAAATATTACTAACTGTATAGTTAACTATATCTGCACATCACATAATACACCACTCAGAAATAGAGTAAAATTGTTCATCAATAATATTTTCATTTATTTCACTATTTTTATCACCATAATTTTCCTGTTCTAGCCCTGAAAAATGATCAGCTATTTGATTATCAGTATCCTTCATATCCACTACTTTAAAATCAAACTCCTACATCATAAGGACCCATCTAACTAATCATAGTTTTGCACATTCTTCAAAATCAAATATTAAATAGCAGAATGATCAGTATGCACAATACATTTTGCGCCAATAAGATAAGGTCTAAACTTTTCAAAAGCATACACTATTGCCAATAAATCTTTCTTACTAGTGGTATAATTAATTTGAGTGTCAATAAGGGTTTTACTGGCATAGTATATAACTTTAAAAATTTTATCATATTTTTGCTCTAATAGAACCCCAATAACATAATTACTTGCATCACATATTAATTCAAATGATTTTTCTCATTTAGGTGAAACAATAATAGCTGTAGTGATTAATTTTTCCTTTATCAAATTAAAGGTAATTAGGCATTCCTCATTAAAGCAAAGTTCATGTCTTTCTCTAAAAGATGACATAGAGGCTTTAATTTTTTTTAGAAGTCTTTAATATACAATCTGTAGAATCCAACATGTCCTAAAAAACTTCTAACTCCTCTCACTGATGTAGGAGGGGGTGGTAATTCAATAATAACTTGAATTTTTGTAAGATCTACTTCCATGTCATTTTCAAAAATCTTATGTCCTAACATAATTCCTCCTCCGACCATAAATTGATATTTTTCCCAATTGAGAACTAAATTTATTTCTTCATAGCATCTTAGAACCTTAGGTAAATGATCTAAATATGAATTAAAAGAGGTCCCAAAAACTAAGAAATCATTCATGAAAACTTCAATTCCTTTCTCAATTAAGTCACAGAAAATAGACATCATGCACATCTAAAAATTTGCAGGTGCATTGCATGAACCAAAAGACATCCTTCTTAAAGAAAAAATCTCATATAAACTTGTGAATGTTGTCTTTTCTTGATCCTCATGGGATATGGCTATTTAGTGGTATTCAAAATATCCATCCAAAAAGAAGAAATATCGGTGCCCAGCTAGTTTATCCAACATCTGATCCAGAAAAAATCGAGGAAAATGATCTTTTATAGTGGCAAGGTTTAATTTTCTATAATCATTACAGATCCACCATCCAGTAATTTGTCTTATTGGAATTAATTCATTCTTTTCAGTAACTATTACAGTCACTCCTCCTTTCTTTAGAACACAATGGATTTGATCGACCCAAATACTTTCAGAAATAGGATAAGTGATTCCAACATCCAATCACTTTAAAATTTCTTTCTCAAAAAGTTCTTTCATAATAGGGTTCATTCTTTTATGAGGATCAGCCTTAGATTTGTGCTCATCTTCCATTAAAATCTCATGCATAAAGATTGAAGGGCTAATTTTTTTAATATCAACTAATGTCCATCCAAAATCTTTCTTATGATTATTAAAAGTGTCCATTAATTTTTCTTTCTGATATTCTATTAAATCGAAGGATATTATTGCAGGTAATATAGATGAATTCCCTAGAAAAGCATACTTTGAATTAGTAGGGAGCATCTTCATCTCAAGTTCAGGATGTTTTTCAATTGAAGGAAGTGTCTATAATCTTAAAACTTTCCTGAACATAATTTGAATCTTCTGTATTTATTTCACTTGATATATCTTGATCATCAATTTCATTTTCATCCTTCTATTCTTGTTGATTTCTTTTGAAGTAATTAGTAATATCCATTATGTAACATAATCTTTTATTTTAGCTAGATACTCCATAGATTTTAGCACATTAAAAGTAACTTTCCGATCATTAACTCTCATATTCAACTCTCCTTGTTGCACATCTATCAATACTTATCTAGTGGCAAGGAAAGGTATCCCAAAATTGATAAATATTTCTTTATCTTGCTCTATATATAAAATGATGAAATCCATATAAAAGATAAATTTATCCACTTTTACAAGTACATCTTATATAACCCCCTTAGGATAAGTGATTGATTTGTCAACTAATTGTAGGGTTACAGTAGTGAGAGAAATCTCTCCTAAGCCTAACCTTATAAATATAGATAATGGCATGAGGTTAATGATAGCTCATAAATCACAAAAAGCTTTCCCAAAAAAATTGTCTCCAATCAGAGAAGGTACAGTAAATATACCAGGATCTTTTAGTTTTTTAGGAAGCTTTTTCTAAACTATTGTACTACATTCTTCACCTAGTGCAACAGTTTCATAATCTTCAAACTTCCTCTTTTTGTTTAAAATTTATTTCATAAATTCAGCATAACTTTGCATCTGTTCCAAAGCTTCAGCAAAAGGAATGTTAATTGTAAGTTTTTAAAAGTCTCGAAAAACATTAAAAATTGCTGATCCAACTTTTTCTCTCCAAATCTCTGAGAAAATGGATATGGTGATCTTTCTATATTAATTTTAGTTGGAGAGAAAAGTTTTTCTACATCCTTAAGAAACAATTTATTCTTGTTTTTTTAGTTTCTATATTCTCCTCCTCAACTTCAATCTCTTTTTGAATTCCAACATTTAATTACCTTCCACTCTTGAGTTGGATAACTTTAAATTGCTCTTTCTCTTTAATCTTTTCTTTAGGATTTATTTTAACATTACAAGGAATTTTTTCCAAAGGCCTATTGCTAACTGTATTAGAAATTTTTCCCAACTGATTCTCAATAGTTCTAATAACAATGCTATGACTTATAATTGATTCCCCATCTGTAATACCACTTCTTCTATAGACAACTTCTTAATTTGTTGGTTATTTGTAAATCTAGCTAGATAAGAAGGTTTATAGTTACTACTACTCTATTTGTTCTAGTTTCCCAATGGATTTGCTTGATTGTTTCCCTATTTCTAATTTTTGCCACCAGAATTATTATTCAAGTTAAAGTTAAGGTAGTTTTTCCAACCTGGGTTATAATAGTTAGAATATGGGTTATTGGGTCTATTGTTAATTGCATTGAAAGTCTCTAATGATGGTTGAGAATCAATTATCTATTGTAATGAATTTTCTTCTACCACATAAGGCATTTGAGAAAAGTTTATTCCAAATTGATTTGTCTTTCTAGATATTGCAGCAACTTGAGAAGCCAATAGAGAAAATTTATCATTATCATGAGCACTAGCTACTTTTCTACAATTTACCCATTCAAAAAGCCATTAAAAATTGTTCATAGTCATCTCTTCAATTATTACCTAAGCTTCATCAATTGATTTTGTCATTAATGAATCTCCACAAGAAACATCAATAATAGATCTAAGGGATCCTACTAACCCATTATAAAATGTTTGAATAATTAATCAGTCTGACAATGCATGATGTAGGCACTTTTCAGGAGTTATTTAAATCATTTACAAGCCTCGTATATCAACTTACCTTCATACTAAGTAAAAGAGGTTATATCATTTCTAGGCTTAGCAATTTTTGAATGTGGAAAATACTTAGCCAAGAATTTTTGTGCTAACTCTCCCCAAGTTCTACTAGATCCAAATGCTAATGAGTTTAACCACATCTTAGCTTTATCACTTAAAGAAAAAAGAAAAAGTCTAAGTCTAACAGCATCATTGAATATACCATCATATTTAAATATAACACATAGTTCTAGAAAAGTTGCTAGGTGTAAGTTTGGATCCTTAGATGATGTTCCCCCAAACTAATTATTTGGTACCATTTTTATAATAACAAGTTTAAGTTCAAATGAATTTACTGCTACAGTAGGGGTTTTTATACTTAAATGAATTTAATCTACTGTAGGGTTTGCATAGTCCCTTAAAGGTTCTTATTTATAACAATATTCATTTTCAACAGTTTGATTTTAAAAATTATTTTGTGATGTGTTTGCCATTTCTAGAGATTTGTGAAGTTCTTTTTGTTCTCAAAATTTTTTTATAGCTCTTTCTAACTTAGAATTGTAAGGCATTAAAC
This sequence comes from Phalaenopsis hybrid cultivar, assembly GCA_002079205.1. NCBI lineage: Eukaryota > Viridiplantae > Streptophyta > Magnoliopsida > Asparagales > Orchidaceae > Phalaenopsis > Phalaenopsis hybrid cultivar. The sequence goes on from JXCR01143854.1 coordinate 85,890, forward strand.
CTTTAGATCCTAAACTATGCATGCAAAATTAAAAATTTGAAAAACAAAAGTAAAAAAAACACTTAAAAAATAATAATAAATATTTTTTTAATTTTTTTCTTCAATTTTCGATTTTTATAATTTTTTAATTTTCTTCTTTTTTCAGAAATAAACAAATATTTATGTATTAAAATTAAAATTTAATTCCCCTAAAATAAATTACAGTCGAATAAAAATATATAAGTTAAAAATTCTGTTACTCCCTGACAATGGCGCTAAAATCTTGACCTCATCCGCAATTACCAAATTATTTAAGTTCTTAAAGATGGCAAAAAATTTGACCCAATTTATATTCAGTGGATAGTGTGCAAAATAAATATGTTAATGAATTGACTAATGAGTTACACACTAGTGTCCTACGCTAGTATACACTTCATTTCAAGTAATATAGAATTTTCCTTAAAAACCCCAATATCAAAACAACAAAGAATAAGTGAATTTCTATGTCAACTTAGAAATATTTCTACTCAAATTGTATACAAAAGTTTTAGGAGAAAAATATTAAAATTATTTGTAAAAGGGTCTAAAGTTTGCTACTTCTAAATGTAAAGATAAACTTAGATGCAAAGTTTCCTCTCTTCCTCTTTTCTTCTCTAAAAATAACCAAGAGTCACTTCAGACACCTTTTAAAAATTCTTCCAAATTCATTGAATATATCCATAATCTTCTCTGGCACCTAGACGCTCAACCGTGGCGCCTACTCGCTGAGCTTCTAGAACATCCTGGCGTCTAGGCGCGAGGTTAATTTTTTTGTTCTTTGGCTTCATTTGACCTACTTTTACTCTAATTTTGCTCCTTTTACTCTTAAAGACCATTTCTTTTACATAAAATCAAAACACATAAAATAAATTTCATTAAAGTACAATATCTTTAAAAATGAACATGAAATACACCTATAAAATTAGTAAATTTTAAGGCGCGTCATCTTGCTTCAGAGTATGGGCAGACCATCATAATAAGCCGAACGAGGAACAACTATGCACATATCCAAATGAAGGATAGCAGTGTACCTTGCTAAATGAAAGATGGTTCTACTCCACTCCAAATGAAAGATAAGCCATCACCAAACGAATGAGAGAAATAGGTCAAATACTGAGAAACGCTCACAAATAAGCTCAAGTGACAAGTCTTCACATCACCCACATGCGATTTGGTACGTCACTTCAGAACAAAAGAACATGTAATAATGATTGAAATTCATGATGATTGATCATAAAATTCATTATTAGTATATTCAAAAATAGTACATAAATGAACTTAATACCTCTTGTCAGCACAATTTTAGGGGGGGTCGTCCTGTGGAAGCTATCAGTTGCCGAAATGGAAATCCCGCTGCCCCCTTCAGAGGGATATTTAATTTACACACACACACACACACATACATAGATATATATATATATATAAATATATTTGTCCTTTATAAAAACACGCCACGCCTTGAGAGTTATAGCCGAGCGAAGGAGGATGTGAGAGGGTGATTGAGGAAATCTCTGTAGAGAAACGGGAAGTGGTCCTTTTATTGGCTTTCTTACTCGAAACCAACCAAATCACTTGAAACGCTCTGAAACCATTAGAATAACTCAAAAATACCCCAAAATCATCCAAATGACTTGAAATGACCCGAATTACCAAATAAAAAATGGCTGACCCATGTTCAAACCCTAAAGCCGAGTTTAATCCAAGGCTATTAACATGTTTTCTTTATGCTTTTCATGTGTGCGCTTCAAAACAAAAGTAACAAAAATNAGGAATACGGTACAGATCTGATGTCGGGGACTCGTAAGGGGTCACCCTTTAACAAAAAGGATAGAAAAGGGGAAGGAGTAGTGGAGACTAAACTGGCATCCAACTGACTAGCAACTCTTGCTAGCCAGTTAGCTGGTTTATTGCCTTCTTTGTAATTGAACTTGAGCTGAAGTTGGAACAGTTTTTTAAATTCCTGGATGGGTTTGAGCAAATATGGTATGTGTTAGGGAGGAGATAAGGATCCTTCAATCAGCTGGATAAGTACGGAACAATCAGTTTCAACCATTATATAAAACCATTTCATCTGAATAGAAATATGTAGTGCCCACAAAAGAGCAACTGCTTCAATTTCAAGTGCATCTTGGACATTCATAAGGCTATAGAAAAATAATTTGCAGGTGCCTGTGTAGTTCCTGAAGATCCCTCTAAAACCAGTACCTTTCCCATTATAGCTCCCATCAATGTTAGCTTTGATTAAGGGGTGAGTAGGTTTAATCTAGAGGACTTTGGATATCTTAACTACTTTTGTGTTGAAGGACTGATATTATAGAAAATTTTAGGGAATCCCTTATTTTTTATCAGCTTTGTTAAGAATGTTTTACAATGTAACACAGTTAGGTGTGCATTTGGAGGGCATTCCTCAAATTTGGCTTTATTTTTGGCCATCCAAATAAACCAAGTTACCATAAAAGGGATGGTGCTCAAATTGACTTTATCCCAAGTATTCAAGCAATCAAAAAGGGAAGCCCAATCCAGATTCAAGAGATTTATCTTCAGATCTTGAACCAATTCTGACCAGACTTGTGTAAACATACATTGAAAAAAGAGATGGGTAATTGATGCTTCAGCTTTGCAGCACAGATGACACCTGGAAGGTCCTCTCAATCCTTTAAGCTTGAGAATATCAGCCACAGGGAGAAGCTTATGAAAGGTTCTCCAGTTTAAAAAAGACATATAGGGGCTGAGTATTTGTTCCAAATAGTTTTATCCCATGGAACATCCTGCCAGCTATACGATTTAGCATATATGGCTTTAGAGATGCCGTGAAGCTTACTAGCATTAATCACTAAATTGTCTTGATATTCTTTATTGAAAGAGATTTTAGTAATGCTGACAGTAGTTGTTTGATCAAGCATAGACAACAATTTTTCCACAGACCAGGAGTCTCCATTCCAACAATCAGCCACCAACAAATTAGGGTCAAAGTTTGCTGGTCTGAGTGTGAGAAGATCTTGGGGGCACCATTGGTCAAGGCAAAAATGAATTTTGCCTTGACCAAGATCCCACAGGATGTGTTTTCTGCCTTTTGTTTGATTTGAAGTAATTTAAGCTATATGGGTGAGTCCCCCAACTTTCTTTCTACCAAAGTAGGGTGGGAGTGCTTACAGTATTTCCTCATCATGAACTTTGCCCATAGGGAGTTTTGCATTCTAAATTTCAGCCAGAGTTTGCACATACTAATTTGTTGAAGGTGTTGCAAGCCTTTAAAACCCAATCCTCTAGCAGTAGTAGGTTTAGTAACCTTTTGTCAGCTAGCCCAGTGTAATTGATTCCTTTGTCCAGCCCAGAGGAATCTATTGAACCTTCTCTCAATTAATAGTTGGGTAGACTTCTTCATGTTTGTAACTTGGAGGATGTAGGAAGGGAAAGATGTGAGAATGCTTTTTAACAGTGTAATTCTACCACCATTAGAGAGAAAAGAATTTGTCCAGTAGTTGAGTTGAGCATTGATTTCAGTAACTACAACATCAAATTGTATCTTTTTGGTTCTTCCTTTGATAAGTGGCACCCCAAGATAATGAAGAGAGAAATTTGTAGTAGAAAACCCAATAAAGTTGTCAATCCATTGTTTAGCTATAGGATTAGTAAGTTTTCAATAAATGATATGACATTTAGAAGTATTGAAGGTCATACCACAGATATCTTGAATTTGCTTCAAACATTTATGTATAAGCATAACAACATTTTTGTTAGCTTTGGTGAATACAATGATGTCATCTACATACATCAGGAGTGTGACCTCCATATTAGATGTATGGTGGAATCTAGCATAGGATTTCTGTGATAGAGCATGATCCAAACTTCTGGAAAAATAGTCCATGGCTAGGATGAAAATAGATGGGGAGAGTGGATCTCCTTGCTGAACCCCTCTAGTAGCTGAGAAGAAACTATGGGAAGCTCCATTAAGCAAGTTGGAGTGTGAATTGAATTGCAAGCATCTAGAAATGAGAGTGCATAATTCTGTAGAGAAACCCCTGGCTTTGAGAATTTCAAGAATAAAAGACCATTGAATAGTATCTTAAGCTTTACTTAGATCCAGCTTATAAATGAGATTGCCTCCTCAACAATGGTGATATATATCCAGTAGTAACTCCTGTGCTAGCAATACATTGTCAGAGATAGATCTACCCTTAATAAATGTTGTCTGATTGGATTTTATTAGATGGTTTTAATGGGGTTGTAACCTGGCCACAATAATTTTGCTAATGAGTTTACTGAACACTGAAGTCAGACTTATAGGTCTGTACTGATTCAAGTTATGGCTTACAACAGTTTTAGGGATGAGGACATAGCTAGAGGAAGCAAAGTAGTTGGGGGTGAATTCCATTGAAGAAGCTTTAGATATCGTTAACTACATCTTCCTTGATAATGGGCCAAGCTTTTTTATAGAAAGAAGTTGTATATCCATCAGGACTAGATTCAGTTGGAATGGAAGTTAGTTGGAGTTCCTGAGTATAAACCAGTTCTTCCAGGAAGAATTGACGATCCACTGGTGTAGAGGTGAAAAGAGGTGCAGTGAGGAGATTTTGAAAGAATTCTACAACATTCCTGGCATAATTGTTGATCCAATATCCATGAGCATCTTGAATCCTATGATTATTATTACATTTTCTTTTGTACTTGATACAAGCATGATAATATTTTGTGTTCCTATCCCCTCTCATGAATCTATTGATGGTAGCCTTCCGTTTAAGAAACAATTCCAGTCTTTCTGTAGCCAGAAGAACCTTTTCAGCATTTGTCAGCAGTGCAGCTTCACTGACATTTCCAGTCTCAATTTCAGCTTCCAGGGTTGCCAGATTTTTCTCATCATTCTCCACTTCTTCATACACATTAACAAAGCAGTGCCAATTCCATTGCTTGAGATAGTGAGACATCTTTTTCTGCAATTGCCACAATCTGATAAGGAGCTATTTTTGGTTTTTTTTTTTTTGAGAAAAGAAGCTATTGTTGGCTCCCTACATGTTAGTTTGAAAAAGGATTACAAAGAAAAGGAAGGAACTAACCCAATAAAAAAAACACAAAAAAACTAAAGGAGTCAACACTCCACACAGGGACCTAAAAGCAAGTATAAGATAACTGAAAGAAAAGAAATAAGGAGAAGCTCCACTGATTGAGGCCCACAGTCTAATAAGGGACCCAAACAGAGAACCAAAAGTTTTTCAGCAGGGAAACAACTTTCTCCTGAGAGTGTTGTAGTCAACAATTCTGAAGTGGGGGACTTCAAGCAGATCTCCATGCAGCAAGAAGAGTGGTGGAGGAGGGGGGAGGTAGAAACAAATATGGTATTGGAGCTGAGACAATGTCTGGCAAGCCAGTGAGCAGGTTTGTTGCCTTCCCTGTATATAAAAGTAAAATTAACACTGAACTGGGAGGTGAGCCTTCTGATCTTTTGAATCTAGAAAGAATGAGTGCCCAAAATATTGATGACCATAGTAGAATCCACTTCCACCCATATGTGATGCCATCTAGTCCTTGTAGCAAGATTTAGAGCCCAATAAACAGCAATAAGCTCAGTCTTAAGAACATCAGAAGCCAAGACTGGCGTATAAAAGTAAAGCAGACATTGGCCAAGGTGGTTTCTGAAAAGTCCACCCACACCAACACCCATTTCAGTGAAACTGCCATCTGTATTGATCATAACAGTGTGACACATAGGGGGTTTCCAGAGGACCTTATAGATATGTGGAGGATCTATATTCTTAGAGAGAGTAGGAGTTGGAGATATTGGGGAACCTTTTAAATTTGGTCATCTGATGTATGTATGTTAAACTGTTTCTTAACACCTTATCAGTATTGGTAAAGGTATCTTCAAATTTGGCATTATTTTTAGTCATCCAAAGGAATCAGGCCACTATGAAAGGTATAGGAGCATAATTAAGCTCATGCCAGTTCTGCCAGTAGGTAGTAATTTTGTCCCAGGTAAGACAGATGACATTGATATTTAGGTGTTGAAGAAACTGATTCCAGACTTTCTGAGCAAAGTTGCATTAAAAAAAGAGGTGTGGCAAAGATTCCTCCTCCTATAAGCACAACCAACATCTAGAGGGGCCTCTCAACCCTTTTTTCTTGAGTATGTGTTGACCTCACTTTTGGTTGAGGTCTAGAAACTTCTTTAATAGCCTAGGTCTAACCATAGGACTTTCCTATTGACTAGTCTTAGAAAACTAGAAGAGGTACC
>JXCR01143855.1:0-10668 GCA_002079205.1 Phalaenopsis hybrid cultivar
AAAGCTGTCAAAACCAATCTATTCCCACAATCAAAACAACCAAGCATTGGTCCTATCGAAATATTGGAGTAGAGCAGTGTACCTTATTGATAGAAATAGGGGAATATAAACCCTATTACAAGGGACACTCGTAAGGAAAGAAATAATAATAAAAGAAAATAATAAAGCAAATAATACAACAATCTTCATATTAATAACAGCTAGGGATAGCCATCATTATTCTAATATTATAATACTCTTCCTAAAGTTGAAGCATAGATGTCAATCATGTACAACTTGGATTTAAATTCATCAAACAGTGGTAGAGAAAGGTTCTTTGTGAGGATATCCGATAGTTAGTCATTGGAGGGAACACAAATTTTCCAAGACTTGAGCTTTTCTTTGATGAAATGTCTATCAATCTCCACATGTTTAGTATAATCATGTTGGATCGGGTTGTGGGCAATGCTAATGACAGTCTTATTATCACAGAACAATTGCAGAGAGCTGAAAATCAGCATAATGATACGTAACCAGAGAGCTTCACAGAGCCCAAGGACATGAATCTGAATTTTGCTTCAGTACTGCTTCGGGCAACCAACGACTGCTTTTCGTTTTTCCACGTGATAAAATTTTCCCACCCAAATGAGCAATACTCGGAGATAGATCACCGATCATTGACTGATCCGGCCCAATCAGCATCTATATAAACAACAACAGAACGAGAGGTCTAGCACGAGAAAAAGAATCTGAGCTTTGTGTGCCTTTTAAATGGTTTAGAATCTAGTAGATAGTGTGAAGATGGTGCTGGTGCTCGTAGGGGTCATACATGAATTGACTCACTATATCAATGGCGTGGCATATGTCGGGACGTGTATGAGTCGGGTACATAAGTTCCCCACAAGGCGCTGGTAGTAAGTCTTCTTAGCAGGAACAACATTGGAAAGATTAGATAATTTTTTATTGAGATCTATTCATCAGCCGTTGGTTTGCACAGAAGCAGATTGTTCTCTATTAACAGGTCAATCACATAATTGTGTTGAGGCAAACAAATGCACTGAGATGATCGGACAACTTTCATGCCTAAGAAGTATCATATGGATCCCAAGCATTTCATTTCAAAGGACATAGCTAGAAAGTCTTTCAAAGACTCCAATATCGGTAAATCATTTCCTGTGAGCACAATATCGTCGACATAAACTATAAGAATAACAATTTTGTTAGTGAATGAATGTCAGAAGAAGATAATGCGATCTGATTGAGCCTGAGTAAAATCATGGCACACCACTACCTTTGTGAACTTGTCAAATCAGGCATGCGAGGATTGTTTTAGTCTATAAAGTGGCTTTCGCAGCCGGCCACTTGCTCTTGAGAGGTAGTAGAGTCAAAGTCAGGAGGAAGGGACATGTATACATCCTCAGTAAGATATTTGTTCACGAATGCGTTTGTCGGCACTATTTTTGGTGTGGGGTTTGCCCGTAAGAAGCTGTCGGTCATCGGAATTGAAATCCCGNGGATGATGAACGAATGTCGTCCATCCACGCGTGTATTGAATGAACGGGGGAGATCAAGCCGGATGACCATCTGAAGCGATACAACGCGATGCATGGCAGCTGAGTCAGAAGGCGGCGTCAAATAGGAGCGCGCCGCGTGGCTTCTCGACGGATCCGAGGATCCAGTCAGCCCGCAGTTTGAATAGATAAATAGGATATTTAAAAAATTCAGAAAATNTGGGAAGCTAGATGGCTTGAAGAGTTATAGTCGATGGGCTTCATCCTTCCTTTGTGGTCTTTAGGAAAGTGTTGTGAGATCCTCAAATTGATAATTACGAGAATAATGAGAATGCTAGAGCTTTTTTTCATCTTTAGGATGAATGATTGTTTACGATCGGCTGGTGGACCTTTTATTGGTCATCAACCATTTGATCAACGGGCTGCTAGTCAATAGTAGTACATTAGCCAGTCGACTGTATGAGTACTTCCATTTTGGTTTGAAACGTCAGATTATCTCAAGGTACATGTTGACCATTTTTTGGTGGTCATATTAAGTTCTCCACTTTTCTTGCTCCTCGACAAGTGTGACAATGGTAAATAAATTTTTAAATTAATAATCGAATCTTAGCTTTCAAAATTTAATGCAATAGACGGACCCTATGGAATTTTGTGCCTGCGAAACCATCTCAAGTATTTTCTTCTTTGCATTCGCTCGGTTTCTATGATGCTACTAAGGAGAGGGTCAGATTTAGTGCTAAAAGCAGCAGGTTATGCTAAAATGTTGGATTTTCATGGTATAAAACAATGCTGACCTGAATGTGAGCTGAAGAAAAAGTGGTTGGCTAAGAAACCAAAATCCATTGAGAGAGAGGAAAAAGAGGAGTCATCAAACTCAATTTAGGGGACTTCGGAGAAGGTTCAACCTAGTGCGGGGAACGAGCTGGGTGGCTCAACAGTCAATTTGAAGATGAAAGCTCTTGCATGAGTTAAGTTCCAACCAGAGGTCGAAAAAATTTCCTCGTTAATTGGTGTACAAGGAGTGGGTGAAAGTTACCCTCCAGTTGGTGAGAAGGGGACGACTGGTGACTTCCATCTTTCGATGTGGGTGGAGCTACCTGGTCCGAGGTAAATCAAATTCCGGATAAGTGATATTTTTTGCTTCTTTTTATACTCGAGTTTCTTTGTGTTTGCTTTTTTTTTTGCTTCTTAAAGATGAGGGCCATCATGTTGAGGGATTGCCACTAGTGGGTTGTAGCAAAAGTTTGACTTCGTTGATGGACCCTATTACCCTAGTGCTAATTGGCAGTGAGGTCAGTTGCATGGAAGATTTGTGGAGGCCAGTGGGAAACATTTAGGGACACTAGATGTCCCCGAGAACCTTGACCTGTCATTGGAAGAAGTGATGAAGATCTTTGTGTTATGTTAAATGGAATGCACGGGGAAGAATTTAACCTTCACTTAGAGGTTGAATTCTTAAGGAAGTAGCATTTGTATAAAGGGCTCATTCTGAGGCTGACTTAGCAAACCAGTTCAAGCTCAGTGATTAAATTATATATAAAATTTTGCTAGGAACGTTCTAGTCCTGGCCTAGGCTGTCAAGGACCAAATAATAAAATACCTTTCATTAGATAATGATCTGAATGCTATTAGCTTTTTTATCAAATAATGTATTTAGGTTTTTGTTTTGTTTCTATTTTTATGTTCACAATATGTTTTATCTAGAGATTCTCATGCAGTGTTTCTACTTCTACTAAATTTCTAAACATAGGGATTGAAAGGGCCCATTTTTGTACATTATGTTTATTTTTCCCTAACATTGTCATCTATTTCTTGTCTTTTTGTTTGGCTTTATCTAATCATTTTTTCCCTTCTATATTTTAATGGCTCTCAAGAGAACTCCCCAAATCTTTAGTATGGTGGCTACCACTGAGGGCTTATGCTGACCTTATCTGAGGTTGCTTTCATGGTAGAATCTTTCATTTTCCACCTGACTATCAAGCTAAGAGCCGTCCTCCATGATAAGAGGGAAACTAGCAGGTATAGAAATGATTTGGCAGTTTACCAGGATCAACTTCAATATTGGTTGTGATTGCTTTTGAGCCATGAACTTAGAACAATGTTCAATAGGTACAGGGTCATTCCCACATAGATCAAGTTGAATTCCATTGTTGCAATACTGGCATACAATATTTTCTGCCAATAAAAGAAATCCCATTGTCAACCGTATATTCAACCGTATGTTCTCTTTTAATGTGGAGTCAATTAAATATGTTTAGTTTGAAATAAATGACATGTTCCAATTCTTTGGTTTGTAAACCAAAGATAAGGATTAAAAAATAAAATTTGCATCTCCTCGTTAACTGTAAGATGGGGCATAAGGACGTTTCTGACCACAACATCTTCTAAAAGAAGAAATGCAGGATCGCTCCTGAGTTGAGGGGGCTAGCATTGAGAGTCAACCACTCTCAATTCCACATTATACCAAGTGAGTCTTATTTCTGGTGGTTTTTGGTTGAATGATAATCAAACTGTAGCCCACCTTTGAGACTATTGAAGTTAAATGGAAAAAAAAAACTAGTAAGCCCTTGGACAAGTAGAAAGTAGAAACAAAATGAAACAAAGGCTAAGGCTAGGATAGATGAAATCTCTAGTCTAGAAGTTGCAGTGACTGGAGGAAAGCTGAATGAAGCTCAAAGCATAATAGTCAGTTTAGTAGGTAAGGATATTTTCTTTTTCATTTTTGCAAATACAGTAGTGATCCAACAAAATTTGACTAGTGAACTGACCATTATTGTTAAAAAGCATGTGGTCCATGCTAATGGTTACACTTATCTTTTTGATGCAGCTCTTACCATTCAGTGAGAAGCTAGAGGTCTGTTTAGCTTTCCTATGGAGGGAGCTAATGAAGAGGAATCTCTTGAGGATAAGGTGAGAGCACAACAAGCTACAACTCTTCAAGACGCTTCATTCACTGTCTTGTATGTTAGGAACAAACTCATTTTGCCTTCTCCTCCACAAACCAATTTTGAAACTGATATAAAAGTGGGATCTCTGAAAGGATTTTAGCATCACAAAGATAGTGAGTGAATCACAAAGTTAACTCCTCCACTCTCTCTATCTTACCAAAAGATGATGAAGTTCTCCCCAACCAGCTGCATTCCCTTTCAAGATTAAGGTTGAAAAATTTTGAACTCTTCCAACAGTTAATCCGTAGCTATTAACTGGTTGATGGACTGTTACAACAACTCGCCATCTACTGAAATCATCCTTTCATTGTTTCTATAGGTCATTTGGTCGTGCATATTTGCCAAGTCTCCTTAGAGGCTCGGGCCACCGAATATGTACAAAAGGCTAATCGAAACCATCTAAAGGTGTAGGAGGTTTCTCACCAACAGTCGATGGCTTTGTATTGGGCTGGAATGAAGTGGATTGTTGTTGCAGAGTGGGCTGAGAGTTAGGCTAGGATTGTCAAGAAGGTAGAGAAGCAAGCTATGGTGGCCAAAAAGAAACTAGTTGTGCCCAATGAAGAGCTATCTATTGTATCGGTTCTTTTTTTATCATCAAATAGAAGAACTGTAAGCTAATAGAAAAAAATTCAATGATGAAGATAGAAGAAGAGTTCTTTAATTCTCTTACTTCCAACCTAAGGCAAGCAAATATTTTAGGTGAGCAGTTTTGGTTAGCAACATCACAACAACTGAAAAATTTATTTAGTCAGGCTTAGTTGACCCAAAGTATGCTTAAGTGAATGAATTCTCTACTCTCTACTTGATCTCCAAGAAATCATATGGGTATGACTCGGGTGCTAAAAATGATAGAGGGTCTTTCACTCAGTTCCATAAAACTCAGACATTTTTCCTTTTTTTATAGAAATTTTTCTAAAGTTCATATAGATAAACTCTTTTATAAAAAAAGAAATTTTGTACATTTCTTTGTTTTTGGAATGAAATGAAACCATTTAGTCATTTTTCATAGCTTTTATTGTGTTCCTTTATTGTTTCTTTGTGATTTGTACGTATTTGATGGATGACTTATACCTTGTTAAAGATCATTCATCCTTTTTTTATTTCTCATGGCTCGGTACAAGTATTACACTACCAATTTCACTTTTCTTTAGTTAAATTTGTCTCTTTAGCTGATCAACATCTTTTGCCAATAGTTAGGTGGATTTTTTAACTGCCTTTATGGGGGAAACCACCATATCTTATTATAGGGGAAGAAACCTCCTCTAGAGTGATATTAACATTGAGATTATTAACTGGCTTTTGTTATGCTATTTATTCTAGTTCAATTTTGTCTTTTAAGTTGTACTTATCAAGATCTAAGTTACTATGTCTGATTATCACCTCGGTTAGACCTCACCTTTTTCTTGTCTTTGGTGGATCGTATATTTGCGTTCATGAAGGTAACTAGTGAGACTTGCTACTATGGTGATTTATGGCTTATTCTTTGTGGAGCTTATCACAAATAGGTAAGGAACCACCTCCAGAGCTTTATCGAATTCAAGCTCAATGACCAAGTTTTTTTTATTCTAGAGTGTTAAGGAATAGTCTATTGATTGGACCACTTTAAGGTTGTGGTTTGCGTAGTTTTTTGGATTCAAACTCCCCAAATGTCAATGGAGCATGGGAGGAAATTAGAAGAATTCATCAAAATATGAGAAAGGCTTTAAAAATAATACTACTTTTATGTAGAGAATAAGGTGTTAGTCATTTGGAATAAGCNGGCCCAACATGCTTAAAATAGGTCCAAAACCAAAAATCCATCAAATTGATTTACCAATTGACCTCAAAATGACTTTCACCCTTCATGAAAGTTGTTCCTTATGGTCTCCTACACAAAATGCCATATTTAATTGGGCCAATTGACATGTCTAACCTAGTCCAAACACAAGATTTGGCCATCACCATAGTTATTTGGGCCAATTGACATGCCTAACCTAGCCCAAACACAAGATTTGGTCACATGACATATTTAATTAGGCCAATTGGCATGTCTAACTTAGCCCAAACACAAGATTTGGCTATATGCACCTTTTTGGGCTTATGGTCAAATCCAAACCAATTAAGCTTGGTATGGTCAAATGAGCCTTACCCTAACTCATCTTAGACTCTAGGGTTGAGTTTAAAGCCGGCCATACACCCATGGTTAAGCTTCATATTTATCCCATGGGTAAANTTTTAAAAAATTAATCACTAAAATCCATTAAGAAATGAGAGAGATCTTAAGGTTTTAAAATGGACGGCTCTCGATTAAGGCTATCGGGGATGATGAACGGATGTCGTCCCGCACGTGTATTAAATGGACGATGGAGATTAAGCCGGATGATCATCCGGGGCGATACAACGCAACGCTTGGCAACTGACTTAGAAGGCGGCGTCAAATAGGAGCGCGCCGCGTGGCTTTTCGACTGATCCGAGGATCCAGTCAGCCCGCGGTTTGAATAAAGAGCGCGCCGCGTGGCTTTTCGACGGATCCGAGGATCCAGTCAGCCCGCGTTTGAATAAATAAATAAGATATTTAAAAAATTCAGAAAATAGCTCTTAAACTTCAAAAATCCATATCTTTGTGTAAAAAATTCATAAAAACAAAATAAAAATACCCTCTTGCTCACTGAACAGAGGAGAACCATGGGGAATTATTTTCACATTTGTTTGATACATAAATTATTTTTTAAAAATGAATTAGGGTTAGGGGTTTTTCAATTCTCCATTCATGTTGAGATNTTAAGTTTCGTTAGTAGAAAGTCCTCTATTTAAAAAAAAATGCCAGATGAGTTTCAACTCGTCAAGGAAAATGTTTTTTAAGTGCCCATATGTGTTAGCTTCCCAACTTTCACTTATATTGTTGGAATGAAATTCACATTTCAAAGATACCTAGTTTAATAGGATTTCCCTTAACCATTGATCCTTTAATAACTAAGAGAACATATCATAAATCTACAATATTAATTGCCCAATACAACATTCATTGTATCCTACCAATCTTCATCATCAGTATTGTTAAAGGGAATAACTACATGCAACCAATTATATACAAATGAAGTCCTCAACCTTTCATCTCTGGTAATTCATATAGTAAATTTTCTAACAAAAATCAGACTCTAATTATCCCCTCACTTAGGGGCAGTAGATGATCCATGAATTCTTTATTTTTCAAAAGCCACGGAAGACATCCATTCTTCCAATTATTTCTTTTGACTCTCTTTCAGAGTCACATCTAAGTCTGACTTCTACTAGGTTTCTTCCCTTTTTGCAAGCTCATTTTCAAGGCCACCACCCTTCTCTTCTCCCTACTTTACTTCCAATTCTTTTAAAGGTGGAGGTCCTCCATAATAATAATTTTTTTTTGTCCCTAGATGGTGGATTATAATGACAAGGGCTTCAATAATGTTTTGTGAATCGCATACTGTAAAATTTTTGTTAAGTCTAAAAAGCCAAATTTTTATGAAAAATCTTAATCTAAAATAAGTTTCTAACATTTTTACCTCAAAAAAAACACACTTAGTCTCAATGAGAGTAGTGTCAACAACTTCTTTTCTTTTAAGCATGGAGGATTTGGGATGAGCAAAATTCTTGTAGCATTCCTTAATTATGTAGGATTCTCATAACCAATTTCTAAGTTAGTGAGCTTGTAAATTTCTTTTGTAAATGTTCATAGTTGTGGCACCCTAAGGAAAGAAGATTCGAATTCTATCTATTCTCTTCTTGCCAATATTTCTCTGCCTTTGCTTATTGATAGATACTTCAATTGCATCATTAAATTAGAAGAGAAGCTTTGTGGTGTTGCTCTTTTACATAATATATTGGTTGATTTTAACTCCTACATTTTAATAGTGTCCTTTAAGAACTAACAAACACTAAGTTTTCTTATAGCTTATTTAATTAACTAATTCGTTGTTCAAATAATTGTCTACTTAATAGAACTTTGGGGAATAACTTATGCTTGAGAATTTCCCACTTCCTGACTTTAAAGTTTTACAATCTTTAACTTCTGACTACCCACCAATCTTGCAGCTCGATGTCTGAAATGCTATGAAGCACCAATAACCACACAAATAAATGTTTCAATAAAGCAGTATACAAATTTCAGTCTATTTATTGATTTCATGAGAAACTTCAAAATTAGGTATACTTCTACTCTATTGTTCTTAAGTATAGCTTTATGAATTAAAGTTGGCTGAAGTTTGAAAATGATTGACCTCATTATTACAAAGTGTTGAAACCTATTAACCATTATTTAGATTTTTAATCAAAAGAGGAAGCATCCCCTCGATATGAACCTAGTAGTTCATCCCTACCATGTGAGTCAAAAGTTCTTGATAAAGAAAAATAACAGTACTCTTTAGCACCTTATGGTGATCTTAAGTAATGTTGATATTACTTATTACAAATCGTTCCCTAAATGGACAAACTCTCTAGTGTTTCCATACTTTTCTATGCAATAGAACTACAATAAAAAAAATACACCTATTCTCCTAAGGAAGTCTATGTTAACTATTTTATTCCATTAGCATACTTTTATAGTAATATATTACAAACTATTTTAGCATTCAAAAGTGAGTAGTTATAGAAATAATTATGGGAAAAAGTTTAACTTATCAATATCTTATGATCAATAAATCAATCTCATTATNGCCCAAGACTGGATTTTAGGTGCTTTGTACTCTAGTTCTCAATGCCTGCACACCCAAGAATGGTGTCTAAGCTTCAGTTTAGCCCAATGTGTGTTTGGTTTATATAATTTACTTCCATAGTTGCCTAATCACCTGCATAATATATATAACCACAAAGATCAATGAGAAAGTTTATGTTGAACTCGTTTTTTGTTTACCCAATTTTCCACAGTTTGAAACTTGGTTAAAGTTTTCCACCGTTGAATCTTACCATAACCCTAAAATTTTTTATTTAGGTTATGAGATTATTTTAAAGCTCAAAACTTTGCTTCAAAAGTTACATGAAATTTATTACCATGAATAAAGAACATGAAAACCAATCTGATGATCAGTTGAAAACTTTTTTAGTAAAGCTATGCACATAGGTGTCATATGCAAGAAAATGGTATTACGTAGAACTTTCTTTTCAACTATTCATTATTTTTGAAAATGAACTTCACCATTGTCTCCACATTATCTAAATATTTCAAATGAGTCATTTTGTGCTCAATTTCAACCTCATTTCTGTACCTTTTAACAAACAATAATCACGAGAGAGAGAGAGAGAGTGATAAGTGAGAGAGAAAAGAATAATTTGAATATAATTCCTTCAAAAAGACTTCAAATTCACTCCAAGATTCAACAAATGTTGTTTTAAACAAAAAATACATTATTTGGATCTATAATGTTTAATAAAAATTTTGGTCGAGATTGATCATTTTCCTTCTCCTAGAGTGAGGCCCACTTTAACAAGCCATGTCTCTTTATTGAGCTTGAATTAGCCAAAATAAATTGGAACATTAAACTCATTAGATTTTCCTCTATCAATTTAAATAAATTCAATTTTTTTGGTTAAAGAGAACTTTCCAACCGCCATAATGACATGTTCAACTAATCTTGAACTTGAAATGGCCATAGCTTTGGCTACACAACACTGTTTTTTTGAAATTGTTTAGACCATTGGAATCCTTATTTCATCCTCTTTAAAATAATATATAATTTTGAATTTTTCTAATCATCCTTAAAAAATTTATAGAAAACCCCCTCTTTTGGCTTTAATTACCAAAATGTAATTATCTTATTTATTTATTTATATTTGTCAAGATCATCAATCCTTGTAATCAAATTTAGTTTGCCAAATTAGTATCAACTAGATTCTCTTCATTCTAAACAAACCCTAACAATTAAATTAAAAAAACAAACTCCTTCTTCAATCCTAACCACTCTCTAGAAAAACCACCATCCATTATCTCAAATTTTCTTTTATTCAAAGAATTCAAAACTCTCAATTTCCTCTAGCATTTAGAGGGTAAAAACTCCCATTTAACCCCAAATTCATTCCTTTCCTCCCCTTTTCTCCCTTACATGCATTTCTTCCCCCTTTCACTCAAGATCGAGATAATGGGAAGGAGGAAACAAGAAAATGGCAAGGAATAATAAGAGCAAAGGAACTTTTCTGAACAATTCAAGAAACTCAGATCAAAGTGTCGGTCATCAAACTAGAGAAAGTAGTTGGTTTAATATATATATATATATATATAT
>JXCR01143855.1:10674-51536 GCA_002079205.1 Phalaenopsis hybrid cultivar
CAGATTAAACGGATGTCATAACTTTCTTTAGTTTATTTGATGGAGTCTCACTCTCAATTCTTGTGTTCATCCTTCGGGATAGATACAAGATTTGAGATAAAGTGCTCTTTCATCTAAACTATGAAAATTATGGGGTCAGTTTGACTTCATTTTTTTTCAAAATTAAAATTTTTTTTAATGTCCTTCCGAAGCGGGCAACGGGATTTCAATTCTTTTTTCAACGTCCTTCCGAAGCGGGCAACGGGATTTCAATTCCGATGACCGACAGCTTCTTGATTTGAGGTAAAGCGCTCTTTTATTTAAACTATGAAAATTATGGGGTCAGTTTGACTTCATCTTCAAAATTAAATTTTTTTTTTAAAATGTCCTTCCGAAGCGGGCAACGGGATTTCAATTCCGATGACCCGGGATAGATACATGATTTGAGATAAAGTGCTCTTTCATTTAAACTATGAAAATTATGGGGTCAGTTTGACTTCATCTTTTTCAATTAAATTAAAAAAAAAAACGTCCTTCCGAAGCGGGCTACGGGATTTCAATTTTGATGACCGACAACTTCTTACGGGCAAACCATACACCAAAAATAGTGCCGACAGCTACTTTTAAATATGAAAGAGTCTCAAACGATACTGTTAGACTTAGACTTTTTCTTTTTCATTGAGGGATAAGGCTAAGATATGGTTAAATTCGTTAGCACCAGGATCTATTGGAACTTGGGGAGAACTGTCACAGAAATTTCTATCCAAATATTTCCCTTCATCCAAAATTGCTAAACTTAGAAATGACATAACATCATTCTGTCAGATTGATACAGAGTCAATATACGAAGCTTGGGAGAGATTTAAAGATCTTCTTAGGAAATTCCCTTATCATTCGTTATCAGATTGGTTGATAATTCAAACTTTTTATAATACATTAGTGGGATCACGTAGATCATTTATAGATGTTGCGGCTGGTTGTTCGTTAATGTCAAAACCTTTTGATGAGGCTTATTCATTAATAGAAGAGATGGCTACCAACGATTTCAATGGCCCTCTGAAAGGGTGAATTCTAAAAGAGTAGCTAGTGTCCATGATTATGATGCAATATCTATGTTAGCTTCGCAGATTGCTGCACAATCAAAGAAATTAGATCATTATGGAATGAATTATTCTCCAACACCTCCTATGATGAAAGAGAATTCATCTGGNTTTGCACCTTGAATTTTCACACTCCCCACATATTTTGGGACTATATATTGATCATTATTTGCTTGGAATTGAAGTTATTGAATTGATTTTATTAAGGTTTTTGGTGAGGATATTAATAATTTTATATTTTATAGTCGTGTAAATAATGTGGATCATTCTAGAATTCTATATAAATTTGTTCTTTTGTGAAATCTCTATCAATCTTGACATGTTCAGTCCTGCCATGTTGGATAAGGTCCCGAGCAATGCTAATTATTGCTTGGTTTTCACACAAAATTATCATTGATTCCTTAATATAAATTCTTAGATTTTCATGAAGCTTCTTAAGCTACATTTCTTTAAAATTCTTATGGGTTATGGTCCTAAATTTCGCACCTTCTTTGCTTCTAGCTATAACTGTATACTTATTACTTTTCCAATTGACTAAATTTTCTCATACAATTGAACAATGAGTAGAAGTGAGTTTAAGGCCAATTATAGATCTTGCATAGTCAACATTATTAAAATTTCCGTACTTATATTTGTTCTTTTCTTAAAGAATAGACATTTTCTTGATGACATTTTAAGATACCTTAATATCTTAGAAACCATCTAGAATTTTTTATAAGATTATTCATAAATCGACTGAGGTGAGAAAGGTAGATGAATTTTTCTACTAGTTGTTGCGCCTTTCTTTGTTAGCATGTATGGTATCACTTTTTAGCCCAATTATACTAATAGGATCCATTGGGTTGTTAGTAGACTTTGAACTTGTCACATTTGTTTCTTTAATGAGGTTCAAAATATATTATTTTAAAAGGCAATATACCTTTTATTATAATACTAGAATATTAATTTATAGAATTTTGTATTAATGCTTTAATTTGCTTTTATTTTCTTTCATTTTTTTCTTTTATTTATTTCTACTAGTAGATCCTGTAATGGGTATATATACCCCTCTTCGCATCAACAAGATAATCTGGATTCTATGCTAACATGGTATCAGAGCCATGGTCTTCACCTAGCTGCCGCCGGAACTATTCGTGTAACCGGCTAGTCAGTCCATACCCCTTCTCCTCAGCTGGCAAGGGCTGCTGTAGGTCGTCTGCTTCAGCGTCTCCTCCAGGTTGTCTCTTGGCTGCATGCTTTAGCGCATGCTTCGACGTTTGCTTTGTTCAGCGTCCGGTAGTAACTTTCCTTGCCATCTGCTTCGCTCTTCCTGCTGCTAATACTTAGCACCAACCTTAGCCAGTCCAGTTTTTCATAGGTCGTTGTCCCTGGTTCGCTCTTTCTGCCATAATCCATATCTGATTTTTTTCCTTCTATCGGAAGGCAGTGCCGGTTCGTCAAGGTTGTTTCCAGTCGCTAGGAACTCCCTCCCGCCGGTTTGAGCTCCCTCCAATTAGGGGCTTGTCCAGCTGTTAGATCCTCCTATCTTATCCATTTTTAGGATCTTCCCATGTCTCGACACCCCAACATCACATTTGGCTCAGTTGGGATCATGGTAAGCCTCAACAAAGAAATTGACGATGTCTGGGGTTGTTTCCTTGGCCGAGATCCTCTTCTTTCTACTCAACAAATATTCATCACAAAGAGAGTCGGAGACCTGTCCGTCTGTCGAAGTATTCGCCTTGGTTTCTAATAGTGCTCTAGACCGGTCACCCCACTTGTGATACTGTCACAAATCCAACCACACTCATGATAAATGCTGGAAGCTCCACAAGAAAATTGTATCCAAGTGTCTTCCGCTGTGCCATCACTTCTGAATCCAACACTGTACAACCGATCTCTACCCAGAACAATCTGGAATCCTCCAATTCCCTTGAAAGTAAAATGAAGCACTTAATCGAGTTGCTTGGATCAAGTCCTCTCTCTTCTGACCCATTGACCTCCCACATTTGACAAAGTACCAATACTATGACACTCACTTATTTTTCCCCTTCTAGTCCATGGATCATTGATTCAGGTGCCACAGACCACATGACTGGAAAATTTCAAGTTTTCTCTACATACTATCCGTGCTCAGGAAAAGATACTGTAAATTTTCTGACGGTTTCTAAAGTTCTATTGTTGGTAAAGGGTCTGTTGTTTTAACAACAGGTCTAATTTTAGAACCTGTGTTACATGTACCTCTACTAAAATGCAATTGTTCATTTTTCCTCTGATGTGTGTGTCTTTTAGGATTGTAGTTCGGGGGGGATGATTAACACTACTAAGCGGGTTTGCGGGCTCTACTTATTCTAAGAGAAAAACACGATGAATGAGGGCACTCTACCCAGTAGCTGTTATTTTTCTTAGTTCACTGAATGTCCTATTATTTTGTTACACTGTCGTTTGGGTCATCCTAGTTTTCAGTATTTATAACAATTGTATCCGTTGATGTTTACTAACAAATATCATTCTAATTTCAAATGTGAAACCTGTTAGCTGAACATCATCATGTTTCTTATCCAGTCCACAATTACACTCATTCTGCTTCTTTCTCTCTTATTCACAGTGACTTATGGGGTTCTCTCGCACTACTAGCTACACAAATAAACGGCGGTTCCTTGCTTTCATTGATGACCACACTCAGATGACATGAGTCTATATTTTAAAATATAAATCTGAAACCGTTGTCACTTCCAAAAAATTTCACACCTTCATTTTGACCCAATTCAAAAAACATATTGAAGTCTTTAAAGTGATAATGGTTGTGCATCTTTTAACTCAATATTAAGAGGATTTTTGTTAAGTGCATCCTACATCATAGCTCTTGTACCGACACTCCTCAACAAAATGGGTTAGTCGAGAGAAAAAATCGACATCTCCTCGATGTTACTCGCTCCATCATATTTCACTCAAATGTTCCAAAATATTTATGGAATAATGTTATTTTTACCGCCACTTATTACATTAATAGAGTTCTCTAAAAGTTCACAAACTTTAGTACGCCTTTAGCCATCTTGAGATCGTGTTTTCTTAACAATCAGATTTTCTCCACGTTTGATCCCAAAATTTTTGGGTGCATAACCTTTGTTCGGAAGACAACCCAAACACAGAGTAAGCTTGATCCCAGGTCCATAAAATATATTTTCTTAAGATACCCTGCTACTTAAAGGGGGTATTGGTGCCTTGAACCCACCACAAATAAGGTCTATGTGAGTGTTGATGTTTCTTTTTTTTTTTTAAAGTGTTCCCTACTTTTCTAAGTCAGCCTCCAGTGAGGGGGAGCTAGAGTTCTTGGACACTGTTCTTACCCTACTCGTGTGGATGTTTCCCCCATGCCACCTACCATCGTGGAACCCTCTGTTCCTTTAGTTCCACCCACTTCTCCTACCACCAACGAGTTATCTGTCCCTTTGTTTCTGCCTACACATCCTCCCACTCTTCGTGACTACACTCGATGCACTCGTTCTGATGCACCTACTTTGGAGCCCGCTAACTTCTTGCTGGACCTTGAATACCCTTTGGATGAAATCTCTGGCACTGCTCCTACTCCAAATGAGGAAGTCAGTTCCTCTAGTAAGGTACGTAATTAGGTATGCACTCTCTATCTCATGGCAAATTATGTTTCTTTTTCGCAGATTTTTGTCAATCTACAGAGCATTTGTTACAACCCTGACCAATCATAAACTTTCATATATCATTGAAGTTGTCTTATCAAACCCAACCTGAAAAGCTGCTATCATGGAGGAGATGAATGCACTTAAGCTAAACTATGGTTGAGACATTGTTGATCTTCCTCGGGGCAAGAAAGCATTGGGATGATGATGAATTTTTAGCATCAAGTTAAAATCTAATGGATCCATTGAACACAACAAGGCACAGCTGGTTGCGAAAGGGTACTCACAAACCTACGGAGTCAACTATAAGGAGACATTTTCTCCTGTTACTAAATTAAACTTCATTCAGGTCCTTTTATCCCTTACTATGAATCTGGATTAACACTTATTCCAACTTAATGTCAAGAATGCATTCCTGAATGATGATCTTATAGAGGATGTGTACAAAACTCTTCCTGCAGGCTTTAACTCCATTGCCTCTCAGAGGCAAGTGTGTAGACTGCGAAAATTCCTCTATGGATTGAAGCAATCACCACGGACATTGTTCGAGAAATTCACAAATGTGGTGGTAGACCATGGATTTGCTCAGGCACAATTGAACCACATTTTCTTTTTCCGGCATTCCTTCAACAACTAGGTAGCTATCCTTATTGTCTATGTTGATAATATTATTCTCAAAGGTAATGATCTACTGACATTGGAGTTTATGGATGACATCATTGTTGCTTCCTTTGAAATGAAGGACTTGGGATCTCTCGGGTACTGCTTAGGCATGAAAGTTGCTCGGTCATCTCAGGGTATTTGTCAGTCTCAGCAAAAATCTGTTATTTATCTTTTGAGTTTTGACAGACAACAATCTTCTCTTGTGCAAACTAGTGACTATTCCAATGAATACCAATGAAAAACTTCTTGATGTTCCATATGTAGTTCCTGTAAATAAGACTCACTTATATCGTCTTGTGGGGAAACTCATCTATCTTGCTCATACAAGACCCGACATATGTCACGCAGTTGGGACAGTCAATCAATTCATGCATAATCCTTATGAGCACCACCTCCAAGCTGTCCACCGGATTCTCCACTATTTAAAAGTCACATCGGACTCATGTTTATTTTTTTGCTCGCCACAACTCTCGTTCTATTGCAGTTTACACGGACGCGGCTTTGGTCGGGTTTGTCCATGTTTGGCGATCTACCTTGGGGTATGGCTTATTTATGCGGGAAACCTGGTCAAGTGGAAAAGTAATAATCCGTATGTAGTTGCTCGGAGCTGTGCATAAGCCGCATTTTGGTTCATGTCTCTGGGAATTTGTAAAGCTCTCTGGTTACGCATCATGCTCCATCAACTACATATGACAGTCTATGCTCCCCTACATTTATTCTGTGATAACAAGGTTGTCATTAGCATTGCTCACATCCCGGTTCAGTATGATTGCACCAAACATGTTGAGATTGACCGACACTTCATTAAGGAATTTTAATGGGGAGCAAAAAATATAAGCTAGTAGATATTCTCATTAAGCTAGTGGTGAGTTGGTAGATATTCTCATTAAGCTCAAGTCCGATGAAATTTGTGTTTCATTTGTGTCATCTAGTGGTGAGCTGGTAGATATTCTCACAAAGAACCTTCCTCGGTCATTGTTCGATGATTTCAAATATAAGTTAAACATGACTGAAATTTATGCTTCAACTTGAGGGGGAGTGTTAGAATATTAGAATATTAATTTACAGAATTTTGTATTTATTGTTTTGATTTGTTTTTATTTATTTCCTTACTAGTAGATCTTGTAATGGGTATTCATATCCCTCTTTCTGTCAATAAGATAGTCCGGGTTCTATGCTAACACTTTTGCTTGATTTTACAATTTATATACTAGAGAAATACTTATGCACTTTAGATCTTTGATCTCAAATTCATTAGCATAGATTCATTTTAGTTTTCTAATCTCTTCCTCATGATCACCAATGAAACTAATATCAACATAGTTATTAAGGATTCTGATTTTACCTGCTAATAATTCTTTGATAAATAGGTTGCGATCAACATACCTCATAAAGTGCTTGTGTTTTTTTAATAGTAGTAGTGAATCTGTTGATCAAGCTCTTTGTGATTGCTTTAGATCATATAAAGATTTATTGAATCTACAAATTATGCTTTTATTGTTAGTGATCTCAATCCTAGGTGGTATAATCATATAGTATTTTTTTTACATCTAACTAATCTAGTGGCGGCCAAATCAGCAACAAGGGAGATAATAACTTGGACAATGTTAATCTTAGCAGTTGATGCAAAGTTTTCTTGAAAATTCATTTGCATGTTTGAGTAAATTCTTTTGTGACCAGTTTTATATTTCAATGCTACCAGCCTTTAATTTCGTATTGGAAGTTCAATTGCATCCAATAGAGTTCTTCCCTTTTTGCAGGCTTTAAATTTTCATGTATCATTTTCCCTCGTGAATCTTTCCACTCAATTATTTAATTTATAATGATTTTTTTGTGTTCATGCTAAAATCATTTGTTGTAAAGGCATGAAACCAATGAAATAAATTGCCATAATTAACATAATCACTGATCTTGTGTATGGTGCAAGTGTTTGCACATTTTCTGCCAGCAATCAGGATGTTTTAACGAAAATTGATTTTATTTTTTGAAGAATTTTCTGTAGAAATGCTTTGATATTCTTTAATTTCTTAATGTATGGAATAGAAAATTTTCTTATATTTTGTTGTGTGATCACGAGATTGAGATGAGTAGATTTGAGAGAGACGCATGTTTGATAAAATATGATGTATGTTATTATAAAACTCATATTCATTAACTGAATTGGAGATCTCCCCATTAATGTGAGTTTTGGGAAAGAAACTTTGACTTTTTGAATGTTAAATCGAATTTGTCGTATCATTTTATAGTTTTAGAAGGTAACATTTTTATCTTTATAGCTCAGGCAGTTAGCCAATAAAAATATATATTATATATTTTGGGTCAAGTTTGCTTCTTTAAAATGTTGTGATATGCACAAAGTTGGAACTACCAAATACTTTGAGGGGAATGGTCGAAATGAGTCTATTTACAGGATTGGCAAATAACCTTGAATACAAGGATTATTGATGGCATGCAATTTTTGTGATTTACAACGGTAATGACAACTTTTCTCGGATAATATTTAGGCATATTTTTAGTGATCATGATGGGTCAAGCAACTTTTAGAAAGTGCTGCTTTCTATTTGCAAGCCCATTTTGTTGAGGGGTATTAATATATGAATTTTTGTGGATAATCCCTTTATTTAAGAAGATAATACTTAGGAAAATTCCTTCTGTTCTCTTTCATTCCTAGTCCTAAAGAATTATATTTGGGTTTTACTTTGGGTTTGGATGTAATGATTAGTTTTTATTTTAATGCAACAAATTTTAGATTTATTTTTCATTAAAAATATTCATGTTGCTTTAGAAGAACTTATTACCAAATGATATAAACCACAGTGTTCAACATATTGGTAATCTAATATGATCCTCAGATTCTTCTATGAATATAAATAAATGGTTGTGAGGCTTTATATTGATGACTTAGGATGTGTTTTTGGTGTATTTAGACAATTGACAATTTTCACATTAGAATGATTTTGACTTGTTATTGGTGCTGAAGCGAATAATTTCTAGTGATAGACGGAGTTAGGATGACCAAAACAAAAATGTTATAACATAATTGCACTCTTCTTAGGGTAGGATATGTACTGAGTATATTTTATTTGTATTTTGGAATTTTTGTTAACTTTCACGTGACAAAATCCAACATTTTACCTAGCATTATCAATCATTTTTACTGAAACTGCATCATGGACTTCGCACTTAGTAGGAAGGAAAAGTTGTATCACACTTCATATTATTGGTAATTTCATTGATTGGTAAATGGGAAAAGTTGGTAAACCAATAGGACTGAATTTAAATCCATGGAGCTATACATGTTGATAGTCCCGAATACCTATTACTTGAGATATTGATTCATTACAATCCTTGCTATATAGTTATTAAAGCAAGGATGGATTTTGTGAAATAATGAGACAATTCCAATCATTTTATTGGGTGTTCTTGAGTCCACAATCCAGGATTGAGACTTCTTTATTGTTTTATTGATGATATTTCAAGCCATATCTGAGTTGACTATTGGACCAATTTTGATTTGAGGAGCGGTCAAATTTTTTTAGGGTTGGTCAAACATCTTTTGCAGCATATCAATTTGCTCTTGGCTGGACAGGATGGTTGTTCTTTTTGAGAATCATTATTAGTTTTAGAGAAACCATGAGTTGATTCTCATTTTGTTTTTGGCATGTTTCTTTTGTGAGTCTAAAATTTTTTATAGTGATCACACCAATGCCTTTTTATTTATAAAATTTTTGCTAGAGGTATATATACCTTGAGAAGCAAGTTTTGAGCCTCTAGGATAAGTTGACTTCATGATTTTTCATCTTAATACTTCTGCACTTTTCTTCTTTACATATTTCAAAGAACACTTCCATGAATGGAAAGATTTTTGGCCCAAATATCCTACCATGGACTTCATCATGATTTTTATTTAGCCTTAAGAAGAAATTTTGATGCCATGCGTTTCTCAATAATTTATTAATACTTGGTTGCATCTCCTGAGCAACCAATCTAATTCTTCGGAGACTTTTTTATGCTAAGATTGTTGGGCAAAGGCATTACAAATCCGTGTGATACAAAAATTCCATTGTAGAAGATCATAGATGTCATCTTTAGCTCTAAATAACCAAGCAACATTTACTTTTTCAGAGTAAAAAGTTTTCTCGTGCCACCCCCAAAATGACATGTTAAGTTCTTTTTTAAAAAATGCTCTAAACAAATAGTCTTTGTTTTAAATGTTTTTTTATTTTTTTATTTTTAAATAAAAGAATAAAACATGCAAAAAATGTACTAAACAAACATGTTTTTAAAATAAAAGTAAAGATAAAACCATAAAATAAAAATAAAAAGTGATCCCAAACAAACCCTTAGTTTTCATCCTNAATGTTTGCTAGCCAGTCCAGTTTTTCATAGGTCGTTGTCCTTGGTTCGCTCTTTCTGCCATAAACCTATCTGATTTTTTACCTTCTTCTATTGGAAGGCAGTGCCGGTTCGTCAAGGTTGTTTCCAGTCGTCAGGAACTCCCTCTCGCCGGTTTGAGCTCCCTCCAATCAGGGGNCTTGTTTTGTGACCAGTTTTATATTTCAATGCTACCAGCCTTTAATTTCGTATTGAAAGTTCAATTGCATCCAATAGAGTTCTTCCCTTTTTGCAGGCTTTAAATTTTCATGTATCATTTTCCCTCGTGAATCTTTCCACTCATGTAATTTTAATTCATAATCATTTTTTTGTGTTCATGCTAAAATCATTTGTTGTAAAGGCATGAAACCAATGAAACAAATTGCCATAATTAGCATAATCACTGATCTTGTGTATGGTGCAAGTTTTTGCACATTTTCTGCCAGCAATCAGGATGTTTTAATGAAAATTGATTTTATTTTTTGAAGAATTTTTCGTAGAAATGCTTTGATATTTTTTAATTTCTTAATGTATGGAATAGAAAATTTTCTTATATTTTGTTGTGTGATCACGAGATTGAGATGAGTAGATTTGAGAGAGACGCATGTTTGATAAAATATGATGTATGTTATTATAAAACTCATATTCATTAACTGAATTGGAGATCTCCCCATTAATGTGAGTTTTGGGAAAGAAACTTTGACTTTTTGAATGTTAAATCGAATTTGTCGTATCATTTTATAGTTTTAGAAGGTAACATTTTTATCTTTATAGCTCAGGCAGTTAGCCAATAAAAATATATATTATATATTTTGGGTCAAGTTTGCTTCTCTAAAATGTTGGGATATGCACAAAGTCAGAACTACCAAATACTTTGAGGGGAATGGTCGAAATGAGTCTATTTGCAGGATTGGCAAATAACCTTGAATACAAGGATTATTGATGGCATGCAATTTTTGTGATTTACAACGGTAATGACAACTTTTCTCGGATAATATTTAGGCATATTTTTAGTGATCATGATGGGTCAAGCAACTTTTAGAAAGTGCTGCTTTCTATTTGTAAGCCCATTTTGTTGAGGGGTATTAATATATGAATTTTCGTGGATAATCCCTTTATTGAAGAAGATAATACTTAGGAAAATTCCTTCTGTTCTCTTTCATTCTTAGTCCTAAAGAATTATATTTGGGTTTTAAGTTGGGTTTGGATGTAATGATTAGTTTTTATTTTAATGCAACAAATTTTAGATTTATTTTTCATTAAAAATATTCATGTTGCTTTAGAAGAACTTATTACCAAATGATATAAACCACATAGTGTTCGACATATTGGTAATCTAAGATGATCCTGAAGTTCTTCTATGAATATTAATAAATGGTTGTGAGGCTTTATATTGATGACTTTGGATGTGTTTTTGATGTATTTAGACAATTGACAATTTTCACATTAGAATGATTTTGACTTGTTATTGGTGGTGAAGCGAATAATTTTTAGTGATAGACAGAGTTAGGATGACCAAAACAAAAATGTTATAACATAATTGCACTCTTCTTAGGGTAGGATATGTACTGACTATATTTTATTTGTATTTTGGAATTTTTGTTAACTTTCAAGCAACAAAATCCAACATTTTACCTAGCATTATCAATCATTTTTACTGAAACTGCATCATGGACTTCGCACTTAGTAGGAAGGAAATATTGTATCACACTTCATATTATTGGTAATTTCATTGATTGGTAAATGGGAAAAGTTGGTGAACCAATAGGACTGAATTTAAATCCATGGAGCTATACATGTTGATGGTCCCGAATACCTATTACTTGAGATCTTGATTAATTACAATCCTTGCTATATAGTTATTAAAACAAGGATGGATTTTGTGAAATAATGAGACATTTCCAATCATGTTATTGGGTGTTCTTGAGTCCACAATCCAGGATTGAGGCTTCTTTATTGTTTTATTGATGATATTTCAAGCCATATCTGAGCTGTCTATCGGACCAATTTTGATTTGAGGAGCGATCAAATTTTTTTAGGGTTGGTCAAACATCTTTTGCAGCATATCAATTTGCTCTTGGCTGAACAGGATGGTTTTTCTTTTTGAGAATCATTATTAGTTGTAGAGAAACCATGAGTTGATTCTCATTTTGTTTTTGGCATGTTTCTTTTGTGAGTCTAAAATTTTTTATTGTGATCACACCAATGCCTTTTTATTTATAAATTTTTTTCTAGAGGTATATATACCTTGAGAAGCAAGTTTTGAGCCTCTAGGATAAGTTGACTTCATGTTTTTTCATCTTAATACTTTTGCACTTTTCTTCTTTACATATTTCAAAGAATACTTCCATGAATGGAAAGATTTTTGGCCCAAATATCCTACCTTGGACTTCATGATTTTTATTTAGCCGTAAGAAGAAATTTTGATGCCATGCATTTCTCAATAATTTATTAATACTTGGTTGCATCTCCTGATACAACCAATCCAATTCTTCGGAGACTTTTTGATGCTAAGATTGTTGGGCAAAGGCATTACAAATCCGGGTGATACAAAAATTCCATTGTAGAAGATCATAAATGTCATATTTGGTTCTAAATAACCAAGCAACATTTACTTTTTCAGATTAAAAAGTTTTCTCGTGACACCCCCAATATTTTAACAATTCCATAGAACATGAAATGTTGTTTTTTTCTTTTTTGGTTTGATAAACCAACACAATTTTTTTAGATCTCCATATTTTGAACTTCGATTTTTTTTTAAGGAACGGTCTCACCAGTGTGTTAACTTTCCCTCTCTTTCCGACAATATCATATTGATTAGGCCGATTGTAGGTAACCAACTCGTGTCCAATTATCGGTGGATTAGAGAAGCTTTGATGGCGGTCGATGTAACCCTTAGGAATTATTTCATTATAAGAGAAGCTTCTATCAGATTCTAGTCAGCATGTAACAGTTAAGATGAAAGAAGAACAAACGTAGGAATTGAAAAATCTGGAGGGACTAGATTATAAGAGGAGCAGCATTGATTATTGAACAACATAGAAATATTTTAACTTTGTACTCCAATGAGAAGGAAAAAAGTACAATTTATATAGAGAATGCATAGCACAATTCGTGAATCAAGGAAGGAAATGTGTAAACTACCTATAGGAGAAGAAGAGGAAAAATAGTAAACCCAAATATTGGTAAATAGCTACATAAGATTATTCTTTTTTCTATGGAAGTATGTAACTAGGAAATTTGAATCTTAGCTTACACTTGGCACCTTTACACATTGTTAATGTAATCTTTTTATTAGCCTTAGTGCAACTATTTTTGTAAAATCTTTTCATACCTTCTTTGTCATTCATTCCTATTTGAGGATTTTTGTGTGTAATTATTCTTGTTAATCATGTCATTTGGTCTTCAAAAGCAAGCTAAAAATTCTTAGAATGCAGATAAACAATTATCTTACATGAATATAAAAAACTTAAATACATATAAAATTGGCCTAAAATTAACATTTCAATTACTGAAATAGCTTTTTGAAGAAAGAAGCTAATTTTTTTTTTCTTTTGATAAAATGTTCCCAATTAGCACATATTAGACAGCTTTTCTACTCAGGGCCATTTGGGATCTCTTTTGGTCTTTGATTTTTATTGTTATTTTTATTTTATTTTCTTTATGTTTTTATTTGAAGTAAAGCTAGTACATTATAACATGTATAGTTGTTTTTTTTTAAAATGCTCTAAACAAATATTCTTTGTTTTAAATGTTTTTTTTTTTTTGTTATTTTAAAATAAAAGAATAAAACATGCAAAAAATGTACTAAACAAACATGTTTTTAAATAAAAGTAAAGATAAAACCATAAAATAAAAATAAAAAGTGATCCCAAACAAACCCTTAGTTTTCATCCTCTATGTATCAACTATTATTTGCTTACAACATTAAGCATAACTTCCATTTCTGAATAACAAAATGAAGCATTCACATATATATTTTCCATTGTTAATTGATGAAGGAACAACGCCATCCCATGTTAACAACAGCAGCTGTTTTAGTGAAGAAATTACAAGATCTTTCAGGTCTGTCTTTTCTATCTTAAATTTAACAAACATAATGAGCTTAAAATTCCTAATTTGCAAATATACACCTAATTTCTTGAGTAATCTTCAGGTCAAAGGAGG
Source organism: Phalaenopsis hybrid cultivar (assembly GCA_002079205.1). NCBI lineage: Eukaryota > Viridiplantae > Streptophyta > Magnoliopsida > Asparagales > Orchidaceae > Phalaenopsis > Phalaenopsis hybrid cultivar. Next base: position 24,593 of record JXCR01143855.1, read on the forward strand.
GGTTATGCTGAACTGAAAGAAGCTTCGGTGCGTGGTACAGAACATTACAGCTATGGGACCACTCTTCCAAATGACTCAAGTTGTATGACCAAATGTAGTTGGAGCACCGCAGATCCTTCATCATTTCTAGTTCGCGGTGAATCCTACTTGAAAGATCATAAGAAGGTGTCATTTTCTACTCATTTCTAGCTTTTTTTCTTAACTTTAACAAGAATTTTTAATTACATTTAGGGGCATTTACATATATACCAAACAATTCTCATATATTTACATATCTAACAGCTAAACTTTATTTTTTACATTTATACCACCCAAATCTTTCATATCACATCAAAAGTAACTCTATTTTAACTTTTAAAAAGTGAAATACAACCTTTCATGTATAGATAAGTATATATATGTTTGTGTGTGTGTGTGTCGTTGTCGCATACCTCGACCTGTTGGTGGCATCCACGGTATAAGACCCCTCAGGTCAGGAGTTCAAATCCCCTCTGTCACAATTGGCCTTAAGGGGGTGGTACTCGAATTGTTAGGCACATTAGGGATGGCTGGAGGCTCTTATAATAGTCTCTGGCCATTCCTTTTGAATATATATATATATATATATATATANATATTTAAAGACTTAAGAATGGAGTGGTATGTATGTTTTTCTTCCTTCTACCATTTGTGTATTCCTTTTGAAAGGTTTATCTAAGATGTTTTGAGGGTCATGTAAGGTCACTATTCAAACCGGTCAATCTTGCATGACATGTGTCCCAAAAAGCAAAACTGAAGTAGATGGTGGACAAGAACGTTGCAAAATCATATTTTTCAGTAAACTGTATGGAATGCTATAGGAGAGTATTTTTGTAAAATGAAGCATTAACTGGTTTGTTTTGTCTAACAGGTTAAAGCCAGCTCTACTTTGATGAAAATGGTAGGTGCTGATTGGCTGAAATCTGATAAGCGTGAAGATGATCTTGCTGGTCGAGTAGGGGGAATCGTTCAGGTATTGTTATCATTTATCTGTATCCGCTAGACAGCAAAACTCATATTTTGAATATTACATCTCATACTATAAACATTGCTCAATACAGAGACACGCGCTTCATGGAAGCAGTGATTTTTTCTTTGTCATAAACATCCAGGTGAGCCAGAATTTCACTGCATGCACGCAGCAGAAGCGGCAATATTTTCTAGGGGATTTCCGTACACAGCACACAAATCTTATGTATTTACATAAAGCACACCTAAACTTTCATATTAACATACATAGCATATAAATCTTTAATATCACATAAAAAATTGCACTATTATCACTTTTATAAAAGTGAAATACACATTTTCATGCATAGGTTTAAAGCACCAGTATTATGTATGTCAATATGAAAGTTTAGGTGAGAAATATGTTACATAAGAATTGTGTGCTACGTAACTTTCCCTACTTTTTATAACACAAACCTTCCAAGTTTGAAAAGTTTAATATTGCTTCTTACATCAGGTTCCTGGTTTGACTGCTTATAATCTTGCTTTCTATTATGTGCTGGACACGCCATTGGAGGATTTTCCGCTGCTAGAAAGTTTCGTCAAGGGTGATGACGCCTACAAAAACTCGAGGTTTAAGCTCATACCATATATATCTACGGTACAAGTTTCTGTTGTGATGTTCTGTTTCTCAAATGTTTTGCCAGCACGAGGCAAATGAATTATAGGCTGGTTGTCTTCTGTTTGCCATTTAGGGTTCTTGGATAGTAAAGCAGAGTGTGGGGAAGAAAGCATGTTTGTTGGGTCAGGCTTTGGAAATAAATTATTTCAGTGGGAGAAACTACCTTGAGGTATTACAGATGCAGATTATCTTTAGAATCCAAATATTTTGATATATCAAAAGTCAAAACTCTATGGTTTCTTTCTTTTTTTTTTTTGTAGTTTTCTTTTATATTTCATTTCCTAACATATATGGCAACCGCTTATTTCTTATGGATGGAGGGGACGGGCATAATTTTGACTCTTTGATGCTAGTGCAAATTTAGTTCAAAATTCTTGAATTGAATCCTAAAAATTCTTGGCTAGTAGTTTTAATTATAAAAAAAGGCATGAGACATTTAGCCTATATGCTGCGAAACAGTTTATGTACTCGGTCTTACGCCGCCTTTAATTGGCGAAGAGGTTGCTTATGTCGTTCAAACCAATGGAGGAAAGCTAAACATTGATTCATGCACACCCTCCAATTTCAACTTGTTACAATTAACAAATGTCAATATAGTTTGATTTGAAATTCTTTTATATTTTTAGCTTCAAGAAAACCAGGGAAACCTCATATTAAGATATATGTGGATAGGTCTTGAATTAAGCAAAACTATATATCTTTAGGATTTTTCTGATTTGAGTTTTTGACCTATGAAATTTAATGCCATAATTTACTGTTTAATAAAAAAATATTAACTGGCCTTAGATTTTGAGTACTATTCAGCAAATTATTGTATCACTAATGTTTTTTAGATAGATCATGGCAGTTTTGTTTTAGTCCATGGGAATCTTCATCTTTGCTCAGTCTCAAAACTTCAAGCCAAATTAATTACAAATCCAATTAGAATACAAGGCCTAATGACAATGTTATTATTATTGCCTTTCCACTACTCATGACATCCAGATTCACGTTTATAATAGCAAACCAAGCCTACAATACCTAATTGTTGTATATTGTATCATTACTGCCTTTCCACATTTTTGTGGTGTAAATTCTTTGAAACTTAGTCTTGAATTATTCCTTAGTGAAAGGTCGTTACTTTGTTAGTATGTTAAGAAAGTAATATTAGGAATTGTCATATTTGAAGAATATCTTCTTATAGTGATATTTTATATCCTTTTAAATATAAATATTATTATAATATTTTTTTTAGTAGTCCTTTTATTTTCCTAATTATATAATTAGTCATTAGAATGTGCACTTAAATATATCTCAGCATTGTATCATTACACAACTAAGCTTCATGCATTCTTCACTTCCTCTCTCTGTCGCTCGCCACCACCTCTTCATGATGCATCACAGCTGTTCATCACCTCATCACGACCACCGACTATCTTTATCGCTTGTGATACATTTGCTGGATCATTGCACTCATGCCCTTGCTTGATGCTTATATTAATTGTCCCACTTGTAATATATATGCTTTATTTCCTACCTCTTGCTCTTGTTGGTTCTCAAATTTGTTGCTCGTCCTTGATGCATGATTTGTTAGGACTTGAGCTTTATATGTTTATAATTTTAGCTTCTCTTTGCTTTTCTCTCTATCTGTTCTTGCTATATAATGACTTATTTATCTTCTTTTATTAAGAAAATTCTTCTCAACCTTTGATTCCTCTATTAAATTCAGTGGTACCACTTGTGTCAAGTGCCTATCACTTTTTTGTTGGTTCTTATAGCAAATGAATCATCTTGACACGGCTCTTTCATACAACGAGAAACTTCAAGATGCTCTAATGAGATGTGTCATGTGTCTAGTTCGATGGCGTGCCATAAGGAATCAGAATTCCTCATTTTGACGTCATGTGCCACACAATGGATGTGGTACCTGACTCTTCATTTTACCTATACTTACGAAGAGTAATATTTTTTATACTTTGCTCTACTATGAGATCTTCTCTCCCCAACAAGGTTAGATCCTAGAATAATATAACATGCTGTGTGGTAAACAATATTGATTCTTTATGACTAACTCAATTGTTTGGCAAAAGCAAAACAAAGATTCATTGGATAATAATTTATTTTTAGTCAGGCACCCCCTTCCTTATATTGTGTGTAATCTTAACTAAGAGCGACTCTATAATGCCTAGTATGTTTATTGCTTTCTCAGTATTCCTCAAGTCATTGAGCTTTCCACTTGTCAATCTTAGCCGTTCAAACAATTAGTTTTGACAGTTATTATCTCAAAATGTAGCTGGGGCAGTAGTGTTCAAGGTGGCAGAACTAATGGTGGCCATGGTTGCTGTTTTGAATATATATATATATATATATATATATATATATAACTTCATTGCAGTATCATTTATCATCCTCATGAATGTTAGAAGAATTTTAGTTATGCCTCTGCTATTCATCATGCTGCTACATTCAATCTGACTTCGTCTGTCTCATGCATCTGGTGCCTTCTCTTCCAAACCAGTTATTGTTTTTTTGAAAGATTATTACTTCAATAATCATAGATATCTATCTCCATCTTTCATGTTCTTTTTTCTTTGGATCCACTGCCGATGTTTCCCCCAATGTTGTCACACCCCACCCGCTAGGCCTTAGAAGAGATTCACAAAAACTAGGAGTGCGTGAGTCAAAGATTAAGAAATAGTTCCAATCAATAAACATGTGATTTTAATAACATTTGACCACCACCAAATAAATTATCGGGGTGACTAAATCCAAGATTTTCATAATAATCTATCTGTTTAAATAAAAATAAGCTATAATTACAATATTGAATCAAATAAATAGTTTTTAATTTTAGCTGTCTCCAATACTACACTAGAAGCATGAGTATACAATGCTCTTCTACTCGATGCATACATTTATATTTATAAATTATTATTATTATTATTTTATGATTAAAAGGCTATGAATGAAACTAACTAAATCTCAAGGTTTACTCTATTATAACCACACATTCTCCACAAGAAAAAAACTATCTATAGTCATGGTCAAAATTATCTAATGATTAATATCGCGCTCATGATGATTCAATTCAATACTTCAATATAATCTGCGGAAGACCAAATTCTTATCAATCTTGTTTTGAAGTAGGAAAGTAAATTCAACTCCTATACTATTATTTTTCAAATCAAAGTAGAGCTTTCTTAGGAATTTCAAAAATTAGATGAATAAATATTTTCTTACCAAACCTAATTAACTTTACTTTAAAACAACCCTAATTTTTCTACAAAATTAAGAAAAACAAACTTATGGATTTTTGCCTAACACAGACACAGAGGGAGATGGAAAGAATTCATGTGAAGTCCCAATCTTCATTACAAAACATTGAGCACTCACCTTCTCTGCTTTTGAGTCCTAGCAACAAGGATTGAATTCTTTCTCTTCCATCATGCTTGACCAATCTCTTCTGCTATCACAAACGTCACTCCCAAGATTTGCCTTCTTGATCATAGATTAAGCCATTGATACACTTGACTCCTCCCTGCCGAGCAAGTAAGCGGATCGTGGTTTTCATGGCACTCTTTGGGTCTCCTCATCCTCTCGACTGCAACCATCCTTCGCTCTCTCTCTCTCTCTCTCTCTCTCTCTCCACCTCCCTCCTGATGCCCTAAATTCTTTATTCGGGATTTAAGAGTTGTGAGGAGGTGGGGGGGTCCGGTTTGGGCTAATATGCTCAACCGATTTGGTCCAATGAAGGAAAAAAATAAATATATTTTGGCTTATTACAAATGTCTTAGGGTTTAGATTTAGATACTTAATAGGTAATCATCACCTATTTTTATCTCTTCACATATGCTCAATTCCATTGTTCATTGTTGTTGATGGTTACCCCTCTCCCATTTTTTAAAAAGTGTATTCTGCATCCTTCTTCTAAATCATCATTTTAGTAGTTTTGTGGGATCAAAACCTTATGCATGGACAATACACTTGAATCTATGTAATCTGATTTTTAAACTTTAAGCTTTAACAATGGTTTGATTGTGCACTGGGTGAAAATAAAATCACATAAATAATCAAGAATGTTTTAGGGTGCGTTTAGGTCAGCTTGTGCTTTTTCTGAAACACGGCCTGTGAGTGGCCTGCGTGGTTCGACCCACGACCTGCGTTTAGTGTAAAAACCCAACCACATTTTCGGATAAGATGTTGAAACGTGTTTTCCAAACGGTGAGACGGCATTTTGAAGACGTCATCCGCACTTATAGGCTGCCCCAAACGGGCCCTTAATTTTGGGGCAGTTACATATATACCACCCAATTCTTATGTAATTACTTATATAACAGCTATACTTTGATTCTTACATTAATATCACCCAATCTTTGATCACTTTGAAAATATCACTATTTTAAATTTTAAATAGTGAAGTACACTTTTTTCATTCATGGATAAGGTGGTACACACGTAAAAATTGAAGTTTAGGTGTTAGATATATAAATTCATAAGATGAAGTGGCATGCGTGTAAGTTAGGGCTATGATTTTAGCTCGAAGATCATTAATTGCTCGAAAATTGATTAGAATTTTGGCTTGGATCGAGATTTGATCAAAATAAACGATCCAAGCTGCGAGCCAAAATTTTGGATCGAATTCTTTTCAAGCCAGCCCCAGTTCGGCTTGAAATCGGATCGTTAATAGCGTATGACTATGAATTTAGCAAATTTAGCTCGAAGATCGTTAATCGCTCGTAAATTAATTCGAATTTTGGCTCAGATTGAAATAAATGAGCCAAGCTACGAGCTAAAATTTTGGATCGAATTTTTTTTTAGCCAAATTTGAGCCGACCCTGATTTGGCTCAAAATCGTATCGTTAACGACTCTATGGTAAGCCTTCCTTTAAGTTTGTATGAACAACATAGTAGAAAATTAAAAATTAAAAGATAGAGGTGCAAACTACATTAAATTAATGAAGAAAATGCTCAAATGGTTGCTTTGATATCAATTTGATGTAGAGAGGCAATGCAATATTGATTTAATGAGAATTGAGAAAAAAATAGAAATGGAAAAAGTGTTGGGATAACTTCAGCTATTTATGATAATGTGCTAATTTTTCAAAGCATAAAGATTCCTAGAGGCAAGTTGTTGAATTCTCAAATCACTAAAAGGCGGATGTGAATCTCAAGCCTCTATAAGTTGGTTGAATTCTTATAGAACTATTGATTCATCACCACGAGTATATGATTTTATTTCTAATTTGATCCGATTTCTTAGTACTTTTATGGAAAGAAGCATGGTTTAAAAACCGAATCAGATCGGTTGGCTTGGTCTAGTTTCAAAATTGCTTATGTATAGAACTTGCCAAAATCAGAGTTAAACTCATGAACTTGTGTGATTTTCAATGATTCATTCTATCCAACAACAACAACAACAAAGCCTTAATCCCACTACGTGGGGTCGGCTACATGAATCACTTTTCTTCATTGCGTCCTATTTAGTGTCATATTTTCATTTATTTCTGCTAAATTAAGTTTATTTTTTATACAATAAGCCCGAGTGTTCCCAGGTCTACCTATGTCTTTCTTAACATAAATCAGAATCTAAAATATCTACTCTCCTAATTGGATCATCAAATGGTCGACGCTTAATGCGACCAAACCGTCTAAGATGACTTACTCTAATTTTGTCTGTCACAGGAGCTACACCAACCCTATCACAGATATATTTATTTTGCATTTTGTCTCTAAGTTTAAAGCCACTCATCCACCTAATCATTCTCATCTCGGCAACACTTAACTTAGTATTATGCTTCTTTTTAAAGGCCAACATTCAGCGCCATAGAGCATTACAGGGTCTCACCACCGTCTTATAAAATTTTCCACTCATCCACCTAATTATTCTCATCTCGGCAACACTTAACTTATTATTATGCTTCTCTTTGAAGGCCAACATTCAGCGCCATAGAGCATTGCAGGTCTCACCGCCGTCTTATAAAATTTTCCTTCAGCATTCAGCGCCATAGAGCATTGCAGGTCTCACCACCATCTTATAAAATTTTCCTTTCAGGCAGCGCCATAGAGCATTGCAGGTCTCACCACCGTCTTATAAAATTTTCCTTTCAGTCTTAGGGACGACATAGAGCATTGCAGGTCTCACCACCATCTTATAAAATTTTCCTTTCAGTCTATGCGGACGCCATATAGCATTGCAGGTCTCACCACCGTCTTATAAAATTTTCCTTTAAGTCTAAGCAGTACTGTCATAGAGCATTGCAGGTCTCACCACTGTCTTATAAAATTTTTCTTTTAGTCTAAGTGGTACTTTTCTATCACACAAAAGGCATGAAGCATTCCTCCACTTCAACTAACCAACTTGAATTCTATTATTAACATCCACATCTATATTACCATCGCTTTGAACAACCGACCCAAGATATCTAAATCGTTCACACCTTTTAATAATTTGATCACCCAAAGTCACACTTCTGAACCCAAGATATCTAAATCATTCACACCTTTTAATAATTTGATCACCCAAAGTCACACTTCTGCCACAGCTATTACTACTAAAATTACATTCCATGTTGTTGACCTCACTTTTGGAACAACGGACCCAAGATATCTAAATTGTTCACACCTTTTAATAATTTGATCACCCAAAGTCACACGAACCCAAGATATCTAAATCATTCACACCTTTTAATAATTTGATCACCCAAAGTCACACTTCTGCCACGCTATTACTACTAAAATTACATTCCATGTATTCAGTTTTAGTTCTACTTAAACGAAGGCCCTACTACTAAAATTACATTCCATGTATTCAGTTTTAGTTCTACTTTAAATGAAGGCCTTTAGACTGCTACTAAAATTATATTCCATGTATTCAGTTTTAGTTCTACTTAAGTGAAGGCCTTTAGACTCCAATGTAGACCTCCATAATTCAATTTTTTATTGGGCATTTTCTCTCGTTTTATCCACGAGAAAGATATCATCAGCAAAAAGCATACACCAAGGTACATCCTCCTGTAAATGTTCAGTAAGACCATCCATAACTAAAGCAAAAATATATGGGCTTAAAGCCGATCCCTGATGTAATCCAATAGAAATAGGAAAATATTTGGTCAATCCTCCTTCAGTTCTGACACAAGCAGCAACTCTAGTATATATATCTTTAATGACTTGAATACAAGTCATATCAACACCTTTCTTCTCATAACTCTCCAAATGATATCTCTCAGAACATTATCGTAAGATTTTTCTAAATCAATAAAATTCAAATGTAGATTCTCCTTATTATCTTTGAACTTCTCCATCAAACCTCTCACTAAATGTATAGCTTCCATAGTAGACCCGCCCGACATAAATCCAATTTGATTATGATAAATCTTTATAATACGTCTTAACCTATGTTCAATTACCCTCTCCCATAATTTTAAAGTATGACGCATCAATTTAATCGCTCTATAATTTGCACACTCTTCTGCATTCCTTTTATTCTTAAAGATGGGGACCAAAATACTCTTCCTCCACTCCTCAGGCATCTTTTTAGTTTTTAAAATAATATTAAAAAGTTTAGTAGACCAAGAAACTCTCAAGTCTTCTAAATATTTTCATACTTCAATTGGGATATCATCAATTCCTACAGACTTTCCACCCCTAGTTTTCTTTAAAGCTTCATCAACTTATTTTTTACTAATGCGACAGTAAAAATGAAACGCTTTATTATTATTAACGATATTAAGATCACTAAGTTCGATCGTATTTTCAGAAACTTAATTAAAAAATTTATCAAAATAACTCACTCATCTTTGTTGAATAAATAGATGAAAAGAAACAAAAGATTTAGATCAAAAAATAAAAAATAATAATAATTAAACTATTATCTGCCTTTTTTTTGAATTATACTCAAAATATTCAATATTGAAGTTCTTTCAATTAGAATATTATATATTGAATTTTTGAAAATATCAGTATTATATCAATTAAATTATATTCAGATAAATTTAATATTTATTACATCATCTTGTTCAACTCTCATGGAATTATTGGACTTTGAACATCTTCTCATAAACGCCTTTAATCTATAAGAATTAACTTGAACTTAAACACAACAAAATAGAGCTGATGCAGACTGATAATTTCTTCATTTGATTATTTTTTGTTTATGAATCATAACTTTTAATTCAAATGTAATTTACAGCTTTGCGTCGACGTTGGCTCATCTACCGTTGCTAGGGGCGTCGCGAGCCTTGTACTGAGCTACCTAAACAACCTGGTGATAGAGATGGCTTTTGTAATACAGGCAAGAGCGCAGTCTTCTCAGCTGGTTAATATTTTACATTACATTCCTTACAATTCTTATGTATTTATATGTCTAACACCCCAACTTTCATATTTACATCTGTAAATAACACTTAAAATCTTTTACATCACATCAATAATACCCTACCATTACCTGCATTTTAAAAATGAAAGATATCTTTTTCATGCATATGCTGTTCATCCCAGAGTGTTACAAGTCAATATGATTACTTTTATCGGTTAGATATGCAAATATATAAGCTTTTTGTGGTGTGCATGTAAATTTCTCTATTTTAGGCCATTTATTACTAATGAAATTTGCAGGGAAATAGCCAAGAGGAGCTACCAGAATTCCTGCTGGGGACCTGTAGACTGAACTATCTTGATGCCACCAAAGCTATCCACGTTAACTTATGTTGACATTAAGAAGTATCCATTTATTTCTTTTGGTTTTTGTTTTTAAATTTTTATTTTGTAAAAATTTTAATGCAAAGTATATGTATGCTACTTTCTTTGTTTACAGGTTGCTACATATTATTTGCTTAATGTTATAATTTGCAGTGTTGTCCAATGTCATTTTTCAAAATATTTCTTGACATGTATCCATGAATTTTTAATATATATATATTGAGAGAGAGGAGTTTATTAGCCAACTGAATGGGTTCATTGTTTTCATTGGAAATTTACATACATACCATAAAGTTCTTATCTATTTACATAGCTAATAACCAATTTTTGATATTTACAATTATAACACTTTGATAACATTTGTGGTTTTATTTATTTATATGATGTTAAAGATTTGATTTGTATGCACCTAAATATAAATATAAATGTTTAGTTGTTAGGTATGTAAATTCATATAAAATTCAAATTGAGATATTAGATATGTAAATATAACTGGTGATTGTACGAGTTGTATACATGAATACCACTCGAATTCTCGTGTATTTACATATCTAATGCACGAGTTGTACCTTCAATTTAAAAAGAAAAACTGGTGATTGTAATATCAAAAATGTTCGTGGCATGCATGCAAATATGAACGTTTAGATGCTAGATATGTAAGTGCATAACAATTATGTCCCCTATAAAATTAACCATCAATACATTTTATTACAAATTGCAAAAAGTTTTAAATCACCATGGCACCCTTCCACCAGCAGCAGCAGGAGGAGGCCGAGCAGAAGGATTATTCGCCATTCTTTCCTGCACTGCAGCAGCCCTCTCAGCCTTCATCTTTCTCACAATCTCAAGAATCTTGGGATTGAAGAAGCGATCCTTGACATATTTCTTCTCCTCGGCCTGTATCTCTTTGATGGGGCTCGGATAAGGGTTTGGAGGTGGTTTCTTTCCCTGCAGCCTGCAAATCTTCTTTAGCTCCGAGTATGCGTTCTTCTTCGCCTTCTTCTCGGCCATGTATTCCATCTGTTTGCATAAAATGCAGATCAAAGAAATTTTAAATTTACATATATGCTACTCATTTCCTCTGTATTTACATCATTACATCTAAATTTTACTTTTTTACATTCGTATCATCCATATCTTTCATATCATGCCACCAGTTTAACTTTTAAGAAGTGAAAAACATTTTTTTTTCTGTAAAAACATTCCAGTCTTATATAAATAAATATAAAATTTATGTGTCTGATATGTAAAGGCATCAAAATTGTGTGGTATTAATGCAAATTGCTCTTTTCAAAACATAAAAACTGTCCAATTTAAATAATAAAAAAAGAAGGAAGAGATAGAGAGAAGAAGAAGACTTACATCAGCCACTGCCATTGCTTCCTCTTCAGCAACTCCCTGCTGTTTCAGTTCAAGAATTCGCCATGCAAAAACACGAGCAGGAGGAGGGTTAAATCCATTAAACCTGAAAATCTCCAAAAATGTCATATTTTGGGCAATTTTGGCATTATGCAAAAATCAAAACATAATTGCAGAATATTTATCAGAAAGGCATAACCAGGTTCTGTGCCCACTTGCCATTCAATTGCTGACAAATCACCACTATTGTTCATATCTAATAAAAATACCAAAGTTCATAACCAGAGATTGCAAATTTACCTTACGGCATCATGATATAAAGAATCAGGATATTTCTTGAAGAACTTCTTTACATAAACATCCTCAGGCATCTCAATATTTTTTATCTTTCCGTCGGATCGAGGTAACGTTACAGGAGGAGCCCTAACCAGCTAAAATCAGTAAGAATAATAGAAAAGAGACATTTACATACACATACCACACAAATATTATGTATTTACATATTTATATGCAAATCATTTGAATCTTTAATGTGACGTCAAAAATGCCACCTTCACCATCTTTTAAAAAGTGAAATACAAATTTTCATGCATGGGTATTAAGACACCGAGATGGTATAAGTGTAAATATCAAACTTACTTTAGGTGTTAGATAGATATGTAAATACATAAGAATTGTGTGGTTTTGGAGATAAAGAGAATTGGATTACTCTTCCATGGCCTTGAGCCAAAGTGGGGTTGGTCTGGCAAGTCCCTTCACAAGCTTCCTCATCCTAGTCAATAGATCTCCCCTCATGTATGACATTTCTCCTGTTAATCTATTTCCTTTCTTTTGAAGTAAACTTCAAATCTAGAATTACAAAAGTAGATAATATATCAAAATGTCAATCATACAACATAAGAATCCAACTCTTTGATGGCTAAAAGAGCAGAACATAAAGAAGAGGCGTTTACATACATACCATCCAATTCATGTGTATTTGCATATCTAACAACTAAATTTTTCTTCTTACATTTATATGATCCAAATCTTTCACATCGTATAAAAAACACAATTATTTTAACTTGTAAAATATAAAATACACCTTTTTATGCGTAGGCAAGGTGGCATATATGTAAAAGTTGAAGTGTAGGTGCCGGATATGTAAATACATAGGAATTAAGTGGTGTTCATGTAAATATTCAAAGATTTATTAACAGGTATAGTATATGAAAATCGAGTTTTTTTACCCATTTTATGTTCAGATAATAATTTTGAAGTCTCAAGTTTTATATTAAAAAAGTTTTGCAAATCTATCCATCNAGAGCAGAATATAAAGAAGAGGCGTTTACATACATACCATCCAATTCATGTGTATTTGCATATCTAACAACTAAATTTTTCTTCTTACATTTATATGATCCAAATCTTTCACATCGTATAAAAAACACAATTATTTTAACTTGTAAAATATAAAATACACCTTTTTATGCGTAGGCAAGCTGGCATATATGTAAAAGTTGAAGTGTAGGTGCTGGATATGTAAATACATAGGAATTAAGTGGCGTGCATGCAAATCTTCAAAGATTTATTAACAGGTATACTATATGAAAATCGAGTTTTTTTATCCATTTTATGTTCAGATAATAATTTTGAAGTCTCAAGTTTTATATTAAAAAAGTTTTGCAAATCTATCCATCCATTGCAAGAAGATGGCTACCAGAATTTCTCCCTAGTTTCTCTTTTAGATCTTAAACTATTTAAAAAGAAGCTGGATTTCACCAATCAAACAGTCAAATACGTTATGCTTGACATGAAATGTTGTTTTATTATATTCTAAGTTAATTTTTAAATAATGCTTTAAAAACTCATACCCCCAATAAAAATTAAACCATGTTCAAGAATTTTTTAAGGAATATTAGCATGCATGCCACTCAATTCCGATTTATTTACATATCTAACACCAAAAGTTAAATTTATATATATATATATATATGTCACATTACCGATGCATGAAAATGTGTAGTTCACTTTTTAAAAGTTAAAATGATGGGATTTTTTATGTGAAACGAAATATTTGGGTGGTACTAATGTAAAAAATGAAATTTAGGTGTTAAATATAGATGACGAACTGAACTTGCTAGTAAGTAAAAGTGGTCGTGGTATTGGACTAAAGAAAGTTGAATAGAATGTGCAATAGTGATAAAATAATAGTCCTGGTACTCCATAAAGAGGATTAATGGCGCCATGGTTCTACAATACTTAGCCCTATAGGGAGAATAAATGATGCAAAATATTGTAACAAAAAACATAACATAGAAAAAAACAAAATATTACATGATTCGATGACATTGAGCGACCAGAGTAAGTCTTAAAAAAATAGAAAAGCTATGCCACTATAATTCAAATTTAGTACACCGCATATTTTGCTTCAAAGCCCCTAAAAACTAATCAAATACTAGAGAGAAAATTAAACAAGAATCAATTTTCAATAGTTACTCGACTTTCCATTTCTTTTGCTAATGACATCCTTCTCGTGGATAAGACGAGAGAAAAAGCTCTGGCAAAACTTGAATTATAGAGGTCTAAGTTGGAGTCTAAAAGCCTTCATTTGAGTAGAACTAAAACTGAATACATGGGATGCAATTTTAGTAGTAGTAGCAATAGTGACAAAAATGTAACAATGGGTGATCAAAATATTAAAAGGTGTGAACGCTTTAGATATCTCCGGTCTATTGTTCAAAGTGATGGTAATATTGATGGGAGTGTTATTGGTAGAATTCAAGTTGGTTGGTTGAAGTGGAGGAATGTTTTGGGCCTATTGTGTGATAGAAAAGTACCGCTTAGACTGAATGCTTTGGGCCTATTGTGTGATAGAAAAGTGCCTGCAATGCTCTATGGCGCTGAATGTTGGCCTTTAATAGAGAAGCATAAAACTAAGTTAAATGTTCCCAAGATGAGAATGATTAGGTGGATGAGTAGTTTTACACTTAGAGACAAAATGCGAAATGAATATATTCGTGATAGGGTTGGTGTAGCTCCAGTGACGGAAAAAATTAGAGAGAGTCGTCTTAGATGGTTTGGTCACATAAAACGCCGATCATCCGATGATCCAATTAGAAGAGCAGATGTTTTAGATTTGACTTATGTTAAGAAAAGCAGAGGTAAACCTAGGATGCTTGGGCATATCATATAAAAAATGATCTTAATTAATTAGAATTAAATGAAAATATGACACTAAATAGGACGCAATGGAGAAAAAGGATTCATGTAGTCGACCCCACTTAGTTTGATAAAGGTTTTGTTGTTGTTGTACTCAACTTACCATATCTATAATGATGCTTCTCAGCTTCAATGAAACAAGGATAAATGCATGAATAAGAACGAAGCATAGGAGTATGAATGAATTAAAAGCTTATTTTGTTTAGGTTCAGTCATTTGAATTTGTGATTATATAAGAGGGAAAATGAGATTAACATGCTAATAATCTCTCGATTGACACAAAACTTTTATGTATTGTATTATAGAAATGAACTTCTATGACACCTCCATATTATTAATGAGAGGTAGAACAGTTTGACTTTCTCAAAGATCATTATCGTTGTAAGCAAGTGAATCAAACCCTTGCAACCTTTAATTTTCTTTAGAAGTAGAATGTCCTTTTCCAACAATCCTTTTCACAAATTGATATTTAATATTACAATAATTCTATAGAAAAATGATATTTGGGCTGAAATTGTTCCATCCCGAAAAAAGTACTGCAATTTACGCTAAATGTTAAGCAAACAAAATTGTTCAAACAATCATCTCTTCGTGCAACTAAAAAATATTTCACAAATTTCCAATGTCAACAATTAAAGTATAAAAATCTTCAGACAAACATAAACACAATCTCTTTGCCAGTCTGAGGTGATTTAAAATGAATATTTCTTTGAAGGTTTAAAATGAACAGTCAAAAGAGTACTTACTACAACATTCAAAAGTTGAATCTGCTTAAAACCTTCTCAATATGTTCATCAAATATGGCTTGAAAACACCACTTTTTCATGAAGGTTCTCATCCCAAAATTTTTTTTGCTTCTTCCAAATCCTTTTATGTCAAATTGCTTTGAGAATCATCAACATTGACACATACTTGCAATCAATATGCTATCCTATATATATATATATATATATATATATATATAGAGAGAGAGAGAGAGAGAGAGAGAGAGAGAGAGAGAGAGNCTATAATATTTGAAGGCATATAGCTCAAATTGGAAGAAATTATTAATACACCTAATTAGATAAGAAATCTGACATCTCTTTCGTTTTAAGCTCCCTTATGACACCCTAAAAAGATCCAACATGAATTCCTCTTCAAACCATTCAAAATCACTAACATCAATTAGCACTAGAGATTTCAAGAAGAAAATAAATCTATCATCACCA
Source organism: Phalaenopsis hybrid cultivar (assembly GCA_002079205.1). NCBI lineage: Eukaryota > Viridiplantae > Streptophyta > Magnoliopsida > Asparagales > Orchidaceae > Phalaenopsis > Phalaenopsis hybrid cultivar. Next base: position 40,685 of record JXCR01143855.1, read on the forward strand.
ATAGCCTTATCCAATCTTCTTAAGAATCAATATTCTTAATGCAGCACGAAGCTCCTTTCTTAAAAGAAGTCCCAATAGACTGATGAAAAGTATCTCTTCTAGAGCTTATTTGAAGTGGTTAAGCATTTTGTAGTGAGCAAAACAATGTAGAACATGTACAATTTTGTTAAATGGTGCCTACTATTTAACAACTTCATGCCCGCAAATTGAAAGCTTGCTTCGATTGTAATGCAAAAAGTTACTAACTTATGTCATTCTGCAACCTATAATATTTGAAGGCATATAGCTCAAATTGGAAGAAATTATTAATACACCTAATTAGATAAGAAATCTGACATCTCTTTCATTTTAAGCTCCCTTATGACACCCTAAAAAGATCCAACATGAATTCCTCTTCAAACCATTCAAAATCACTAACATCAATTAGCACTAGAGATTTCAAGAAGAAAATAAATCTATCATCACCAATAGCCTTATCCAATCTTCTTAAGAATCAATATTCTTAATGCATCACGAAGCTCCTTTCTTAAAAGAAGTCCCAATAGACTGATGAAAAGTATCTCTTCTAGAGCTTATTTGAAGTGGTTAAGCATTTTGTAGTGGGCAAAACAATGTAGAACATGAGTGCTAAATGAGGCAATTTTGTTAAATGGTGCCTACTATTTAACAACTTCATGCCCGCAAATTGAAAGCTTGCTTCGATTGTAATGCAAAAAGTTACTAACTTATGTCATTCTGCAACATATAATATTTGAAGGCATATAGCTCAAATTGGAAGAAATTATTAATACACCTAATTAGATAAGAAATCTGACATCTCTTTCATTTTAAGCTCCCTTATGACACCCTAAAAAGATCCAACATGAATTCCTCTTCAAACCATTCAAAATCACTAACATCAATTAGCACTAGAGATTTCAAGAAGAAAATAAATCTATCATCACCAATAGCCTTATCCAATCTTCTTAAGAATCAATATTCTTAATGCATCACGAAGCTCCTTTCTTAAAAGAAGTCCCAATAGACTGATGAAAAGTATCTCTTCTAGAGCTTATTTGAAGTGGTTAAGCATTTTGTAGTGGGCAAAACAATGTAGAACATGTAGTGCTAAATGAGGCAATTTTGTTAAATGGTGCCTACTATTTAACAACTTCATGCCTGCAAATTGAAAGCTTGCTTCGATTGTAATGCAAAAAGTTACTAACTTATGTCATTCTGCAACATATAATATTTGAAGGCATATAGCTCAAATTGGAAGAAATTATTAATACACCTAATTAGATAAGAAATCTGACATCTCTTTCATTTTAAGCTCCCTTATGACACCCTAAAAAGATCCAACATGAATTCCTCTTCAAACCATTCAAAATCACTAACATCAATTAGCACTAGAGATTTCAAGAAGAAAATAAATCTATCATCACCAATAGCCTTATCCAATCTTCTTAAGAATCAATATTCTTAATGCATCACGAAGCTCCTTTCTTAAAAGAAGTCCCAATAGACTGATGAAAAGTATCTCTTCTAGAGCTTATTTGAAGTGGTTAAGCATTTTGTAGTGGGCAAAACAATGTAGAACATGTAGTGCTAAATGAGGCAATTTTGTTAAATGGTGCCTACTATTTAACAACTTCATGCCTGCAAATTGAAAGCTTGCTTCGATTGTAATGCAAAAAGTTACTAACTTATGTCATTCTGCAACATATAATATTCGAAGGCATATAGCTCAAATTGGAAGAAGTTATTAATACACCTAATTAGATAAGAAATCTGACATCTCTTTCATTTTAAGCTCCCTTATGACACCCTAAAAAGATCCAACATGAATTCCTCTTCAAACCATTCAAAATCACTAACATCAATTAGCACTAGAGATTTCAAGAAGAAAATAAATCTATCATCACCAATAGCCTTATCCAATCTTCTTAAGAATCAATATTCTTAATGCATCACGAAGCTCCTTTCTTAAAAGAAGTCCCAATAGACTGATGAAAAGTATCTCTTCTAGAGCTTATTTGAAGTGGTTAAGCATTTTGTAGTGGGCAAAACAATGTAGAACATGTAGTGCTAAATGAGGCAATTTTGTTAAATGGTGCCTACTATTTAACAACTTCATGCCTGCAAATTGAAAGCTTGCTTCGATTGTAATGCAAAAAGTTACTAACTTATGTCATTCTGCAACATATAATATTCGAAGGCATATAGCTCAAATTGGAAGAAGTTATTAATACACCTAATTAGATAGGATTATAAGATTTCATGGTCTTAACAATTTTTTTTTTATCATTCTAACTTCTACTTTGAGAAGAACTATGTAGACTTCATTTGTATGGGTAAAAAATCCTATTATAAAAAGATAATAATGCGTTTAGATTGCACAAATAATTTTAGCATAAAAAGCATGCTAGAATCTTTTATTTCATGATTTACATCCACCCATGCCCATTTCATTCCTCTTCTTCTAAAATTTGAGAGCATATAGAATCTTCTTCGAAGTTCTTATCATATTCAACCTGGGCAATTTGGCAAGTTCAAAACTTGCAATAATAGGCACTGATCATTGCTTTTAGTCCATACATACCAAAATTAAAGCCTATGATATTTAATCCCTTCTACCCATATCCCTTATAATGTACAGCTATGAAGTTATAACCCATGTTACAAAACAGAACGAAAGCTGCCGAGATTTGAGGATAAAGTGCAATCACAATAATTTGCTAACACATAAAAAATAAACAGAGAAAGTTTATGAACCAACTACTTAGCTATCACAGCCACACAGTCAGAACCAAAAAAATGAACCAACTTTCCAATAATTTTGTCACATTAGGGGTTTTTTGGTAGCAGGATTTACTGCCAAACAGCAAAAATGACATATTTAAATCCTCCGTGCTCTCCAATTCTGTTTTTCCTCCCCTTTGCCTTAAATTCAGGATTTAGTAAATCACGCTGGAAGACGGATTTAGGGATTTAGAGAAGATGAAGCGTGCAAAGGCTTGTCGGAGGAAGCGAGAGAAAAACGAGGTTTACCTTTCTTAATGGTTTCGTGTAGGAGCGGAAGAGGAGGAGGCGAATAATGACAGTTTCGGAGATCTTTGACTTCCGAGATAACTCTAATGGCGACTGAGGGTTTCCGGCAGGAGAGGGAAAGGGGGAGACAAGATTGCTGTTTTATTTTGAGTCAATTTTTATTAATTTAATTTATTAGTAGTTAAAATTAATAAAAATATGTAATTAATTAATAAAAAATTGCATATTAAATTTAGTGTTTAATAAAATTTAAATAATTAATAATTAGTTTATTAAATAAATGTTTAATTTATTTATTAGTGAATGTTAAATTGTTATTTAATATAATTATTTTAATAATATTATTTCTAATGATTAATTGGTACAGTAAATNTGTATTATACTCAAAATATTCAATATTGAAGTGCTTTTAATTAGAATATTATATATTGAATTTTTGNGGTTCGATCGTATTTTCAGAAACTTCATTAAAAAGTTTATCAAAATAACTCACCATCTTTGTTGAATATATTTTTCTAAGAAAAACACTTTTTGATTTTCATCTTTAATACACTTTTATTATTGATTTTACCTTTTTTTTTACTAGATGAAAAGAAACAAAAGATTTAGATTAAAAAATAAAAAAATAATAATTAAACTATTATCTGCCCTTTTTTTGTATTATACTCAAAATATTCAATATTGAAGTGCTTTTAATTAGAATATTATATATTGAATTTTTGAAAATATCATTATTATATCAATTAAATTATATTCAGATAAATTTAATATTTATTATATCATTTTGTTCAACTCTCATGGAATTATTGGACTTTGAACATCTTCTTATAAAAGTCTTTAATCTATAAGAATTAACTTGAACTTAAACACAACAAAATAGAGCTGATGCAGACTGATAATTTCTTTATTTGATTATTTTTTGTTTATGAATCATAACTTTTTATTCAAATGTAATTTACAGCTTTGCGTCGACGTTGGCTCATCTACTGTCGCGAGGGGCGTCGCGAGCCTTGTACTCAGCTACCTAAACAACCTGGTGATAGAAATGGCTTTTGTAATACAGGTAAGAGCTCAGTATTCTCAGCTGGTTAATATTTTACATTACATACCTTACAATTCTTATGTATTTATATATCTAACACCCCAACTTTCATATTTACATACCGTAAATAACACTTAAAATCTTTTACATCACATCAATAATACCCTACCATTACCTGCATTTTAAAAATGAAAGACATCTTTTTCATGCATATGCTGTTCATCCCAGAGTGTTACTACTCAATATGATTAATTTTATCGGTTAGATATGCAAATATATAAGCTTTTTGTGGTGTGTATGTAAATTTCTCTATTTTAGGCTATTTATTACTAATGAAATTTGCAGGGAAATAGCCAAGAGGAGCTGCCAGAATTCCTGCTGGGGACCTGTAGACTGAACTATCTTGATGCCACTAAAGCTATCCACGTTAACTTATGTTGACATTAAGAAGCATCCATTTATTTCTTTTTGTTTGTTTTTAAATTTTTATTTTGTAAAAAATTTAATGCAAAATATATGTATGTTATTTGCTTAATGTTATTATTTACACACTTGTCCAATGTCATTTTTCAAAATATTTCTTGACATGTATCCTTGAATTTTTAATATATATTGAGAGAGAAGAGTTTATTGGCCAACTGAATGGGCTCAATGTTTTCATGGGAAATTTACATACATACCATAAAGTTCTTATCTATTTACATGTCTAATAACCAATTTTTGATATTTACAATTATAACACTTTGATAACATTTGTGGTTTTATTTATTTATATGATGTTAAAGATTTGATTTGTATGCACCTAAATATAAATATAAATGTCTAGTTGTTAGGTATGTAAATTCATATAAAATTGAATTTGAGATATTAGTTATGTAAATAAATAAATTCGCCGACATTTATGTACAAACCCTGAATACCACTCGAATTCTCATGTATTTACATATCTAATGCACGAATTGTACCTCCAATTTAAAAAGAAAAACTGGTGATTGTAATATCAAAAATGTTTGTGGCATGCATGCAAATATGAACGTTTAGATGCTAGATATGTAAATGCATAACAATTATGCCCCCTATAAAATTAACCATCAATACATTTTATTACAAATTGCAAAAAGTTTTAAATCACCATGGCACCCTTCCACCACCAGCAGCAGGAGGAGGCCGAGCGGAAGGATTATTCGCCATTCTTTCCTGCACTGCAGCAGCCCTCTCAGCCTTCATCTTCCTCACAATCTCAAGAATCTTGGGATTGAAGAAGCGATCCTTCACATACTTCTTCTCCTCGGCCTGTATCTCTTTGATGGGGCTCGGATAAGGGTTTGGAGGTGGTTTCTTTCCCTGCAGCCTGCAAATCTTCTTTAGCTCCGAGTATGCGTTCTTCTTCGCCTTCTTCTCGGCCATGTATTCCATCTGTTTGCATAAAATGCACATCAAAGAAATTTTAAATTTACACACATGCTACTCATTTCCTCTGTATTTACATCATCTAACATCTAAATTTTACTTTTTTACATTCATATCATCCATATCTTTCATATCATGCCACCAGTTTAACTTTTAAGAAGTGAAATACACTTTTTTTCTGTAAAAACATTCCAGGCTTAATAATTGTGTGGTATTAATGCAAATTGCTCTTTTCAAAACATAAAAACAGTCCAATTTAAATAATAAAAAAAGAAGGAAGAGATAGAGAGAAGAAGAAGACTTACATCAGCCACTGCCATTGCTTCCTCTTCAGCAACTCCCTGCTGTTTCAGTTCAAGAACTCGCCATGCAAAAACACGAGCAGGAGGAGGGTTAAATCCGTTAAACCTGAAAATCTCCAAAAATGTCATATTTTGGGCAATTTTGGCATTATGCAAAAATCAAAACATGAATGCAGAATAATTACGCCCACTTGCCACTCAATTGCTGATAAATCTACCTCTATTGTTCATATCTAATAAAAATACCAAAGTTCATAACCAGAGATTGCAAATTTACCTTACAGCATCATGATATAAAGAATCAGGATATTTCTTGAAGAACTTCTTTACATAAACATCCTCAGGCATCTCAATATTTTTTATCTTTCCGTCGGATCGAGGTAACGTTACAGGAGGAGCCCTAACCAGCTAAAGTCAGTAAGAATAATAGAAAAGGGACATTTACATACATACTACACAATTATTATGTATTTACATATTTATATGCAAACCATTTGAATCTTTAACATCACGTCAAAAATGCCACCTTCACTATCTTTTAAAAAGTGAAATACACATTTTCATGCATGGGTACAAGACGGTATAAGTGTAAATATCAAACTTACTTTAGGTGTTAGATAGATATGTAAAATACATAAGAATTGTGTGGTTTTGGAGATAAAGAGAATTGGATTACTCTTCCATGGCCTTGAGCCAAAGTGGGGTTGGTCTGGCAAGTCCCTTCACAAGCTTCCTCATCCTAGTCAATAGATCTCCCCTCATGTATGACATTTCTCCTGCTAATCTATTTCCTTTCTTTTGAAGTAAGCTTCAAATCTAGAATTACAAAAGAAGATAATAGATCAAAATGTCAATCATACAACATAAGAATCCAACTCTTTGATGGCTAAAAGAGCAGAATATAAAGAAGAGGCGTTTACATACATACCATCCAATTCATGTGTATTTGCATATCTAACAACTAAATTTTTCTTCTTACATTTATATGATCCAAATCTTTCACATCGTATAAAAAACACAATTATTTTAACTTGTAAAATATAAAATACACCTTTTTATGCGTAGGCAAGCTGGCATATATGTAAAAGTTGAAGTGTAGGTGCTGGATATGTAAATACATAGGAATTAAGTGGCGTGCATGCAAATCTTCAAAGATTTATTAACAGGTATACTATATGAAAATCGAGTTTTTTTATCCATTTTATGTTCAGATAATAATTTTGAAGTCTCAAGTTTTATATTAAAAAAGTTTTGCAAATCTATCCATCCATTGCAAGAAGATGGCTACCAGAATTTCTCCCTAGTTTCTCTTTTAGATCTTAAACTATTTAAAAAGAAGCTGGATTTCACCAATCAAACAGTCAAATACGTTATGCTTGACATGAAATGTTATTTTATTATATTCTAAGTTAATTTTTAAATAATGCTTTAAAAACTCATACCCCCAATAAAAATTAAACCATGTTCAAGAATTTTTTAAGGAAGATTAGCATGATGCCACTCAATTCCGATTTATTTACATATCTAACACCAAAAGTTAAATTTTTATATACATGTCACGTTACCGATGCATGAAAATGTGTTGTTCACTTTTTAAAAGTTAAAATGATGGGATTTTTTATGTGAAACGAAAGAATTGGGTGGTACTAATGTAAAAAATGAAATTTAGGTGCTAAATATGGATGACGAATTGAAGTTGCTAGTAAGTAAAAGTGGTCGTGGTATTGGACTAAAGAAAGTTGAATAGAATGTGCAATAGTGATAAAATAATAGTCCTGGTACTCCATAAAGAGGATTAATGGCGCCATGGTTCTACAATACTTAGCCCTATAGGGAGCATAAATGATGCAAAATATTGTAACAAAAAACATAACATAGAAAAAAACAAAATATTACATGATTCGATGGCATTGAGCGACCAGAGTAAGTCCTAAAAAAAATCAAAAAGCTATGCCACTATAATTCAAATTTAGTACGCCGGATATTTCGCTTCAAAGCCCCTAAATTAAACAAGAATCAATTTTCAATAGTTACTCGACTTTCCATTTCTTTTGCTAATGATATCCTTCTCGAGGATAAAACGAGAGAAAAAGTTCAGGCAAAACTTGAATTATGGATGTCTACGTTGGAGTCTAAAGGCCTTCATTTGAGTAGAACTAAAACTGAATACATGGGATGCAATTTTAGTAGTAGTAACTCTAGTGACAGAAATATAACAATGGGTGATCAAAATATTAAAAGGTGTGAATGCTTTAGATATCTCGGGTCAAAGTGATGGTGATATTGATGGGAATATTGTCAGTAGAATTCAAGTTGGTTGGTTGAAGTGGAGGAATGCTTTGGGCCTATTGTGTGATAGAAAAGTACCGCTTAGACTAAAAGGAAAATTTTATATCGCGCTGAATGTTGGCCTTTAAAAGAGAAGCATAAAACTAAGTTAAGTGTTCCGAGATGAGAATGATTAGGTGGATCAGTGGCTTTACACTTAAAGACAAAATGCGAAATGATATATTCGTGATAGGGTTGGTGTAGCTTCAGTGACGGAAAAAANACACATATAATGATATCATAGAAGTGTTTCATAAATGAGACATAAAAAAAATATAATTATATTTCATATTACAGTTTTGTAATAATTTATTTTTCTGCCACAATTTTAGGATATTTTTTATAAAAAGTTACGGCCACCCCCAAATAATCACTTGAATAAGATAGTCATGAACGTGTTCTTTAAAGAACAAGTGTTTATAATTCTTCATATCTCCAAGTTGAGTTTTTCATTTTGTGCAGATAATAAGAGTTCATTTATAATTTTTAAGAATGATAATTTAGTATTTTTCTGGGTGTCAAGATAATTCGTAGAAAGGGCCATGTTATTGTTTAAATCATGGATATTTTATTTAACATTTAAATTGTTGAAACCTTTTTTGACGTGGGGTTCCGTATTATTCGTGGGTTATGCTCAAATCTTACTAACATCGAGCAAAGAGATGGAGAGAGAGAGAGAGAGAGAGAGAGAGAGAGAGGAGGAGGAGATAAAGGTAGAGGCATGCACAACAACTTGTCATGTAGGAGTGAAATTGGGCGTTCTGCCTCCCTGGCTTTATAACCCATTTTATATCATTGAAATTTGGTTATAAGAAAAAATTGGGAAAAAAAACTCCACCAAACCTCCTCCCTTCTCGATGAAGAACCACTCTTTACAAATCATAGGATCCTGCATTTTTTTTATATAAATGATTATGTAAATATGCATAATATTAAGTTATTTTCAGCGGCTTTATGTTATATATTTGAGCTTTATGTCATGTTTGATATTTTTATGTCATGTTTTGATAGTTTTATGTTATATCTGATAGTTTTATGTCGTGTTGGTATCCTTATATCATGTCTGACAACTTTATGTCATGTCGGACAATTTTAAACTGAACTGCCCACATGAATTTCATGTGGACAATTTGACCAGTTCGATAGCTTGTCAGGTTAAGCAGTTTGTCAATTCATCAGTTTGAGAAGTTAGAAGGTTTGTCAATTTTCCAGTTCGTCAGTTCATTAAACAATTCGTCAAATTGTCAGTTTATCAGTTCAGCCAATTAGGTACTTAGTCAATTTGTCGGTTCAACCAATTAAACAGTTCGTCAATTCGTCGATTTGGCAGTTGGTTTAGGAGTATGCATAAATACTTAAATAATCTCAATATTGAGTAAAGTCGGTTTAGAAAATTTATCTTACTAAGATACTTGATTTTATTATAAGCATACGAGATCATGATATCATTAAATTGTTTTTCAAAATTTAATATTATATATAATCTAATGATATTTTAACTGCATAATTAGGCTCATTGGAACTCAAATTAGATCACCTTTAGGGTTTATTGATTTGTTTATCCAGATGTTTAATTTGATTATTAAATTATTAAAATTATAATTCTGATGTTGTATCATATATAAAAATATGAAAAATATAATATTCTCTTATTGATTGTATTTTCATCGCCATCATCATCAACGTCACCGTGATTGTTGTTATTATTATTATTACTGACACGAAAGAGTATATCAATCAAACTCTACATGTAATTCTAAATATAACATCTCCAATGTAATCTTGTGTATTATTTAAAAGTATTATNAGATATTTTTGAAGATGCAACCCATGACTTCTAAAGAACTACCTTCCAATCACTTATGATTGATTGAACCCCAAACCCAAATGACCCCAGGATGATGGAATAATGGGATATTGACCAGATCATCCTAAATTAATAAAACCAAATGACAAAAAAAAAATAGGCTAAGAAGTTTTAAGCAACCTAAAATTTTCAACCCTTAAAATTAGTAAAAGACATTAAAACTTAAATGAAACTTTAATGAACAAAGATCGTCAAATGCAACTTGAACCTTGCCTCTCGTGTCTACGAAGATCTCTTTGATGAAGCAATTTGTAGTTGCAGATAAGAATCTTCTGGTCAGAGTAGGTTTGCCCACCTCTCAGACTAAGTAAACCAAAGTACCCGACGACCCTGGGATGAAAGAGCCATATGCATATTTTTCGGGTCATCTAAAAATAAAAAAAATTAACCAATAAACTAAATTGAAGAATAAAAACATAATGTTCTATGCTAACTTTGTTTTGCACTACNTTAGATAGAGATCTTAATTTTCTAAGTTCCTAAGCATTTTTTGTTCAAATAATTATAGAAAATTGTATATGGCTTAGAAAATTCTACAAATATTCATATAAGTTTCCTATGGCTAGAGTAGTCTTAGGAAATAATTTTATAATTTTGAAAAATCAAAATATTACTATTTTAAGCAAACTTCAATTTGCTTAAAATATTTAATTTGGAGAATATAAAGATTAAAATCACTTGATTTTTGTTCTCCACTGTGATTTGTAAGTCAGAGAATTCACTATAAAAATTTCAAAGGATTTTGAGATCATTTAATATTTTTAATTGGTTTTTTAAAGATCATTATTAAAATTAACACTTAAGTGATTTTTAAAAATCAAAATATAACTCAAAAAATTATCAAACTTAGTTTTTTGAGTTCTCTGATATCAG
>JXCR01143855.1:54477-75295 GCA_002079205.1 Phalaenopsis hybrid cultivar
AGCGCTCTTTCATTTAAACTATGAAAATTATAGGGTTAGTTTGACTTCATCTTTTTCAAAATTAAAATTTTTTAAAATGTCCTTCCGAAGCAGGCAACGGGATTTCAATTCCGATGACCGACAGCTTCTTACGGGCAAACCCCACACCAAAAATAGTGCCGACAAGCATTTATGACGCTCTGATCCTGTCAAAGGAGATGAAAGAAGCTCTGATTATAGCTTTGCTTGACCCAGACATTTGTCTAGCTTTGTTGGCCAGCACATCCTCAGATAAAGTTTGATCGTTGAAAGAACAGTCAGGGGTAACCTTCACAGATGAAGATTTTCTGCTCGGTACCGCCGACCACAATTGACCACTCTAAATCTCCGTCAACATCGGCAGATTCATATTATCCAGAGTTCTAGTAGATCTAGGAGCATCTCTCAACTTGATGAGCCTACGGACATTGGATTATTTGGACATCTAAGCCCAAGAGCTTACAACCAATAAAATGATGCAAAGATGATTTAACCAAAAAGGAGAAAGGGCCATTGGATCGATCACATTACTTATGAAGGTCGGAGAACTAGCAAAAACAATTAAATTTCATATCATCGACGCTGAGACCTCTTTTAACACTCTACTTGGTCGACCGTAGATTTATGAACACAATATGATTTTGTCATCTCTACATCAGTGCATCAAATACTACAAAGAAGAACAAGAATACTGCATCAAAGGAGATCTACAACCAGTTTCAATTCATGAAGTTGGTATTCATGAAGATGCTGCCTACTACGCGCCACCAAAGAAAACTGTCTTCTCGTGTGAGATTCTGACAAACAAAAATGAAGATTTAGAAAAATCATAAAAAGGATGCCATTCAACTCCACCTCAACGATCTTCTGCCACCCTTCTACATTAAATTGGTGGAGCTTCTTTTGGTTCGCGCACCCGAGGTCGAGGCCGGGGACGTGGAAAAGGAAGAATCAATCTAATTGATGAACGGACTAAGCCAACCATCAACATTGGAGATGAAGACAGTTCTGAAGATGAAATAATGATGACAAAATAGAAGAAACCTCAGTACGATATATCCTTAGAAGATACTGAGAAAATTGAATATGAAACAATGTATGATCGGATAAACCATTATGTGAAAACTAATGACCCTTACTCTGATCCTCCCTCAAAAGGTTGAGAGTTTAGAGGTCAAGGAAGTCCGTAGTGTTGGTTCAAAGCCGATCAAATTTTACCGTGCTTCTACCTCTACAATCTTGAAAATCATGTAAATTTGGATGATGATCCTGACGAATTAATGGAATTGCCTTTTGCTTACTTTTTGCCTTATTTACAAAAGTTAATTCAACAGGGACATTTGCCAAAATAAATGCCAAAAGGTAAACTACAACTTTTTGAAAAATTATGAAGTGTTAAACGTCAAACTCCAAACTCGAAAAAGGGTCTCAGATTTAGTACAGTGGGACCAGTCGATGATTCATAATTTTGCATGGTTATTACTAGTAAATTAGGAGAGGATTGCCTCGATATAGAGGATGACTCCAATGATCAACCAATAGAAGATGCTCCGCCAAAATTTGAGGAGGAAATCAAGTCAACTATCGACGAGTTAAAGGAAATTAACATCGGGACTGAAGAACAACCCCGAGCTACCTTTATAAGTTCTTTACTCAAGATGAATAATCTTCAGAATTGATCAAAATGTTAACAGAACTTTATTTCATCATTGAGAAGCAATTCTAATGTTAGTTTCCTTGCTGCAAGGTCAAATTCATCATCTAAGACTTGGCACTTTTTCATTTATGCCAAATTGCTTCCTGCCATAAACAGAAAGGAAGTAACAAAATAAAGTGCAATCCTCAATTACTTTATTCAGACTAGAAACGATTCAAATGTTAGTTTCCTTTCTGTTCATGACAGGAAGCAATTTGGCATAAATGAAAAAAGTGCCAACTCTTAGATGATGAATTTAGCCTTGCAGCAAGGAAACTAACATTATAATCGCTTCTCAATTTCCAACGTTCTTCGTTGTCCGTCAAGAATCTGAAGATTTCATTCAGATTGTCTCTAATCAGAGTGAAGTTAACAAATTCACAATTTGGTACGTCATCCATCAAGAATAACTTGTTGATCCCTGAAGGAGTAAAAGGTACTAACTTACTTCAAACATAGACCAATCCATGATTTAATCCATGAACCTCCCCCTACCATGTCACTTTCATCACTCTCCTCTCCGCCTACGCCGACTTCTCCTCCCCCGTTTCTCCTTCCCTCTCAGCCTATCCTTGCATTCCCTCACCCTCAAACTATCCCTCTTCTCCTTCTCCCCTGCCCCCGCACCNAAGATCAATACGTGGAATTTCAAGTTGAATAAAGAGAAGAGTTTTGAATTTCTAATGGTGAGACTAGTCAATAGGAAAGTCCTATAGCTAGACCTAGGCTACTAAAGAAATTTCTAGACCTCCAACAAAAGTGAGGACAACAGCGTTCATGACATTGAGCTGGAATAAGGGCCATTTCAAATTCACCGCACCAAAAAATAGAGCCTGAATGGTGTTTAACTTGACCACCAGAGTAAATGTCTCCTCATAATCAATTTCATAGGTCTGTGAGTATCCCTTGGTGACCAACTGTGTCTTGTCACGTTCAAAGATCCATTTGAGTTGAACATGATGCTAAAAATATATCGGCATCCCACTCTTTCTTACCCCGAGGAATATATACGATGTCCCATGTATGGTTCCCCCGCAGAACATTCATCTCCTCCATTACTGCATCTTTCCATACTGGATCCGCTAGTGCAGCCTCAACAATAGTTGGGATCTGACGATCCATCAGGGCTATAGCAAATGCTCTATAGGTCAACGATAAACTGTAGAAAGAGACATTTTACAATAGAATAGATAGAGCATGCATTGTTGCGTACCTTACTTGAGAAACTCACCTCATTTGTAGTAGTCCTGGAGATGTCGCTAGGAGTGGATTCAAGGTCCAACAAGGAGGTAGCGCGCAAGGCATCGGAACGAGTGCACCAAGTGTAGACACGAAGAGTGGGAGGTGGTGGAACTACAGAAACCGAAGATTCCTTGGTGGCAGGAACAATGGGGGGAACATTCATAGGAATAGTGTCCAAGAACTCTAGTTCCCCCTCACTTGAGGTCATGTTAGGAAAATAGGAAACATTTTCAAAAAATAAGACATCAGCACTCACATAGATTTTGTTTGTGATAAAATCAAGACACTGATACCCTTTCTAAGTGATGGAATACCCTAAGAAGACACATTTTATAGATATTAGATCAAGCTTACTCCGAGTGGGGGCAGTGTTCCGAACAAGGCTATGCACCAAATATTTGGAGATCTAAAGTGGAAAATACCCCATTAGCAGAAAAACATGTCATCAAGACGCCTATGGGGGTGCAGAAGTTGTGAACTTGAGAGGTGAACCTATTTATAGTAAAAGTAATAGTTAGTATGACATTATTCCAAAAATGTTTCAGAACATTAGATTGAAACATAACAGAAAGAGCAATGTCGAGGAGATGTCGATTTTTTTTCTCGGCACAAGCTATCGTGGAGGATGTCATTACTCACCAAGAATTCACCTAAAATAGAGTTAAAAAACTCGCGACCATTGTCAGTCCAAATGACCTGAATTTGAGTTTTGAATTGCGCGTCAAAATGAAGGTGTAAATGTTCTTGAAGGTGACAACAACTTTCAACTTGTCTTTTAAAAAATAAACCCACATCATCCCAGTGTGGTCATCAATTAAAGTAAGAAACCACTGTTTATTAGTGTAGCTGGCAGTACGAGAGGAGTTCCTCATATGTCATTGTGAATGAGTGAAAAATGAGTGGAAGATATGTAAGTTTAGGGTGGGTGATGAACCTGATGATGTTTAACTAACACGTCTCACAATTGAAACTAGAAAGATTTTTATTAGAAAACATCAATGGATACAAATGTTTTAAATATTAAAAACTAGTATGACTTAAACGACAATACAACAACATAATAAGACATTCAGTGGCTCGGGATAAACTACAACTATTGGATGGTATGTCCTCATTCTCAGTACTTTTCTCTTGGAAGTAGTAGAGTTTGGCTACCAGGTTAGCAGTTCCGATAATCTTCCCCGAACAACGATCCTGAAAGATAAACTTTAGGAGAGAAATGAGCGGTGCAATTAATGTCAAACGTCAACTTACTAACAGATAAAAAGTTACACTTCAGCAGCGATGCATATAACACAGATTTCAGATTTAGACCAGTCCTTAGAATAACATATCATTTACCAGCAAAAGAGCTATGAGAGTCATCTGCAATTCTGACCATATCTTTTCCAGAACATGGATAGTATATCGAGAAAGCTTGCGAGCATCCAGTCATGTGGTCAGTGGCATCTGAATCAATGATCAACAGACTAGAGGAGGTAAAATGTGTGTCATAGGAATTGTACCTTGAAGAACATGTGAGGTCAACGGGTCAGCAGAGAACAAATTGGATCCAAGTAGCTTGATTAAGTGCTCCATCTGACTTTTCAGAAAGTCGGAGGCTTCTGAAATGTTCTAAATAGAAGCTAGTTGAATCGTAATAGAATCTGATGTTGTAGTGAACCCTTGGCAGCGGATAATTTGGCCGAAGATTTGTATCAACCTTTTATGGAGCTTCCAACACTTGTCACATGTGTGGTTGGGTTTATGCAGCAATGGGGTGACTTGCCCAAAGTTGCATAGAAGAGAGTTGAGCACTATTAAAGACCAAGGCGGACATTTCGGTTGAAGGGGTGGAAGTGTCGAGCATGACAAGTCTCATGCTCTCTTTGCGGTGAATCTCAATGGATCCTGGCCAAGAATACGACCAGGGACTTCGTTAAGATCTTTGTTGAGGCCTAGCAAGAATTGGAACATGCGATCCTTTTCTAAAATTTTCTGAAAAAGAGAAAGGTCGGCCGAAGAGTCCCAAGTGTAGTCGTAGTACAGGTCGTATTTCATCCATAATGCAACCGGGTCATTGTAGTACTGGGTCACAGTCATTGATTCCTGTTTTGCCTCTCGGATCTTCTTAGACATCTCCTAGAGTTGGCTACAATTTTCTACGTCCGAGCAGGTATCATAGACTACCATATAGTGGGCACTAGCAGAAGGGAGAAACATATATGAATGGCCAATCGACGCTTCTATGGAGTTGATCAACCATGACATGACCATGAGTTCTCCGTTTCTCAAGCTCCATATGTTGGGCCAGTCTATGGAGGTTCACTGATCAAACCTGTGAGATGACCGAATTTCATGCTTCATTTGATGAATAAAGACTGCTTGGGACCATTAAAGAAAGTTGCTGTCATTCAGTTTGTCAGTTGTGATCCAGAAGTTCATGTTGATTTATTGTCCTCCTGTCTGCACGGGACGGAGGTTGGAGTCGAACCTCCTGTGGAATCAGGAACGCTTTCTGAGGATGGTTCGGTGCTGGAGGAGTTCGCCATGATTCTGATTGAGCTAAAGGAGATGTGGTTGGGATTCTGAGACGTCAAAATATCAGTTGCAGGGACGGTCGGTGGGAGAATCTGCACCTGCAGGGAGGAGGTCGGGGACTGGAGTCCAGCGGTTGCCAAGGAGGCCGACGACTGTAGGAGATAACGGCGAAGGACAAGCGGTTGCAGGAGAGGGCGGCAGCTGCAGGAAACTTCAAGGAAGGGTCGACAGCTGTAGGTAGGGCTGTCAAAACGGCTCGTTGTTCGCGAACAGCTCGTGTTCGGCTCGTTAAGAAGCTCGTGTTCANAATACCTTGGAGTTCTCCTTATAAGGGGCAAAGTCAAACAGACTCAGTTTGATGATGTTCTTCTCAAAATTAACTCCTATCTCTATGGTTGGACTCACTCATTCCTTTCTAATGGTGGTATAATTACATTACTTAAAAGCATCTTGACCACTTTTCTTCCTACATACTACAAACGACCTACATGAAGCAAAGTACTCAAATTCAATTAGAAAGAGCTTTTAACAGGTTTCTATGGTCAGGTCAAAGGCGACACATTCACTGGGCATCTTGGCAGAAGGTTGTTAAACCCACCATAGCTGGGGGTATTCATTTTAAAGGGCTTCATCATCTCTGTCAGGTTAACGTGTGCAAAATGTGTATCAATTTCAGAGCTTAGACATCATTGTGGGCAAAGTTTATGATGGGTAAGTATTGCAAATTACTTCACCCCTCCCTTGTTGTTAGGAAGATAGGGGATTCCATAATTTGGACCAACATGCTTAAAGTGAGACATCTTGCTGAGGAGATGTTTATTTGGGACTTGGGTGTTGGTAAGGTTAATTTTTGGTTGGACCACTGTTGCCCTAGGGAGTGGATTACTACTCCTCCAAACTTCAATCCTAATCTTATTGTGGCTGATTGATGGGAGGGGGAGCAGTGGTCCATTCCCAAATTGCAAACTCACCTTCAAGAACCTTATGTTACCCATATCTCCAAGATTCATTTCAATAGAATAAAGAGTGATAAAATCATTTGACAAACTTACACAAATCAAACTCTTACCAAAGCTATATATGCCAAGCTCTACAGCTGGGACAAGATGCCTTGGGGGGAGGTTATTTGGAATAAATTTATTTCCCCCTCCATGTCCTTCTTTTGTTGGAGATTCTTGCACAACCTCTTGCCCACAGATGACATTTTTAAGCTAAAAGGAATTATAGGCCCTTCCAGATGTTGCCTATGCTTGGAAAATGAGGAGAATATTAATCATATATTTTTCAACTGCAACTTTGCTCAAAAGGTCTGGTCTGACCTTATGATCAAACTGAATCTGTATGATCCTAAGTTACACCGGTCTTTGTTATCTACCTACTGGAATAATTGGAAAAGAAAAAAGCTTGATCATATTCCATTTTTAGTGGCTTGGTTCCCATGGATGGTTAGGAACCATAACAAATTTGAGGCCAACATCACACAGGACTCCAAGGTGGTCAGAAACTGCATCTCCTATCTCTCCAAGATGAATAAATACAAAAAATTACACAATATTTGCAGCAACCAAACCTATGAGGAGGTGCCCCCCAGACTTGCAAGGTCTATTGGAAATCCCCCACAACTTTTATTGTAAAAATCAGCACTTATGGTAGCTTTAGTATGCTGGGTGCTAGGGGGGTGGGGGGGNGTAGACTTCAGCCGAAAGAGCCGACAGCTAGGAGTCCCTAGGAGACCCTATAGAGAAGGCCAACGACAGCTACAAAAAAGGTCAACGGTGGCTGGGATCTAGGGCTAGAACACATCTCTGATACCATGTTGAAATATTGGAGTACAACAACTTATCTTATTAATAGAAAGAGGGGTATATAAACCCTATTACAAGGAACACTCATAAGGAAAGAAATAGAAAAACAAATAAAAAAAATAATACAACAATTTGTATATTAATAAGGGCTAGGGAAAGCTGCTATTAGTCTAATATTTTAATAGGTCCCAACTAGCATTTTAAGTCATCAAAATATGGCAGAACCGCCTAAGCCAAGCACAAAATAAAATAAAACATGATGCATGATAAACCAAATATCCTAATTTTATAGTTACATATTCCCATAGAAAGGTGAATAATGTTGCATATTCATTTCCCAATATTGTGTTTACTCTTTTTTTTAGTTTTCTCCTATAATGGGTTGACACCTTTCCTTTCTTGGTCCACTAATCGGGCTATGAATCCTTTATATAAAACATACTTTTTCCTTCTCATTTGAGTCAGAAATTGAAGCCCTCTTATATGTTTATTAACACAAAGCTTTAAAGCATTCACCCCCCCATTGGCATGACTATAGTAACATTAATGCCCCTGCTGAATATAGTTATTTCTCCACAGATATAAAGTTTACTTCTTTGCATATGGTTATCAATTATAGATGTTCATTTGAAAATCAACATAAACAGTGAAAAATATTTAAAAATTTTACCTGGGATACGGCATCCTCATTAGGAGGCCATGCAGCCTCTGATTCATCACAATCAGATTCATCAGGCAAATCAAAAAATTCATCGACAGCATCATTAAGTTGAACAATTGATCCGCCAATTTTGGCATGCTTGGGAGAAGCAAGAACTTGTAAATCTTCCTCAGAATCATCACCCTTAATACTATCACTAGCCATCTTGACTTCCTCCTTTATATACTCTTTTTCATGAAGGGGCGAAAGTATCTCCCTTGTTCTTTCACTAGATGAGAAATTGGAGCTCGAATAGTTTCCATGTTTTGCTTGGAAAAATTCTCTTAAAGCTGTAAAAAATAAAAAATAAAAATAGAATTTATTCATGTATTGAATTCACTTTTGCAATTGTGTGAAGAACTTTATGATAAAAAAATATTAGATAATGTTGTATCTCCACCTGCAACTCTTGCCAGCATCCTGATTGTTATATATTTTGATGAAGAAGTCAAAGAGTAAGGCTTCCAGAATCTCCAATCAATTGCAAGCATGTGCTTGACAACAGAATGCTTTTCTTGGTTGGCTGGAGATATGACATATCCTCCACCTATGTAAACTCACTTATTATACAAAACTATGCAGGTGTTGAATGACTCTACAAAAATTTAGTCATTTATTCAAAAAAGTTTAATTTCTTAAATATTAAAAAAGGTTTAATTTCTTAAAGATTAACTATTCATATTTGGACAATTTAGTCCCAAATCAGTTCTCAAATTCAATCCATCGATTTTATAACATTGATCCCACACATAGAAAATGTGATGCAAATCAGATTTCATCCTATTCCCTTGATTACATAAAATTGATATTAGTTTAGCATCCAAGGGAACATTTTAAAGTAAATTTGCAGAATTGAAGAACTTAATTGGAAAAATGTGATAATATGTGAACAATTTATGCAAATTTACTAAGGGACCATTTTAGAGTAAATTTGCACGATTGAGGAACTTAATTGGAAAAATGTTATAACAAGTGACCAATTTAGCCACATAAGAATAAGGGGTACTAATTTGGAGTTTAACACAATTTTAAAATTTGAGCATACATTACTTTTAAGGGAGACACGAATATAGCCTCTCTTAGGTGGACAGTCTGGATGGTAAACAGAGTGGTATACTATAACTGCAAAAACATTTAAAATAATCTAATAAATAATGAAACTTTGAATATTTAACAACATCCATCCTTGTAATAAAGACAATACCATATGTTCCATCATCTTCTCTCCTCCAGTAACGTCTTAAGAGTAGATCCCTTCTTTTCATCCCCCTGAAAGCATCTTGGTGTTTTTAGCAAATTTACAGAGTGTGAGAGAGAAGAAATTGAGAAAGATGCAATCTAACCATGGCAACCAATCTCTATTTAATTTCTTGTAAATAATATCAGTATGACCATCAAGATGTTCGACCACGCTGCCAAAGGCTAGACAGAAATCCCATCTGCAGAGTTTTTTAAGCTTGCGTTGAACGAGAATATGATCGAAAAAAGGTAAAATCTAATTCAACCACAATGAAAAATGACAAAAATATAGAGTAAATATTAATGCACACAAACAACTTTTATACATGTTAACCTAATTGATGTTACCTTATGTTATCATTATTGTAAGTTTTACTATCATTTAATTGCGAAGAATTATAATCACAATTCCTCCAATATTATAAATAGATAATAACTTCTGCTTATGAAAAAAGGTTCTCCATGACTAACTCTAGATGACAGTTTTTCTTCATAGGAAAAGAATTAGGATAGAACACTCAATTCTACCAATGGTGCTAAACGTTAGCTAAAACTAACCTCATTATATTTATTTTCTGTTATGGATAATCAAATTCATTTTCTTCATTTGACAAATACATCCATCAAATTAATTATCAATTTTGGTTTTTAGCATATGTGAAATTAACTTTGATATCTAAATGGGCTCAATTGATAATTTTTGTGATCAAATGTGTAACACACTGATTGGAAGCAAAGTGAAGAATCCTAAACTGACGGGTTCAATTGCTCACCCTGATCGGAAAAAAAATAAATTGATATCAAAATGCTAGCATAAATTCTTGTAAAATAAAATTGCAAGCACAATTTACTGAGCTGGAATATTCTCATAAATTTATCTTACTCAGATCTCGATAGACCAAAAGACATCAATGTCTTGAAAATGACTTCTGAGGGTGCATCAACCACACCTACAGCCATTATAGCTGGATGGTCATCCCAATGCTGAGGATTAAGAATTCATTAGTGCTACAGAAAAATAAAAAATTAGTGGCCCTGTTGCTTGAGTCAAATAATTACCATCCCAAGAAAAGCTGCATTTTTTGCCTCTTTAAAGAGCCTCAAGCCTACAAAAGAGGCACTAAATCTTAATCCTAAATAGGCAGTCTTAATAGAAAGTAAGGACCAAGGTAATATTGTTTACCATTTTTACAGTCAAAAATTATCCATGGTGATGGTGCAATGACATCGGAGGTCATTCGCTTAGTGTACCCAGTTGTGAAAACTGTCCAATCTAGCAAGCATTATGATGAGAATGAATTCAATTTTAAGACATCAAGAGTAAAAACATGCAAATTAAACTCCGNATAAAAACATGCAAATTAAACTACGAAAGAAACAAGTTACGAGATCCAGCTCGGACTTCACCTATAATACAATTCAGCCTCTGAACTCTCCCCATCTATGGAGCTAAGAGAGGGGGATAGCTCATAGATTATTAGTAAAAATTTGTAATTAACTTATTGTATTATAAGTAGGGGATCAAACAATTATTCACATTTTCTTGGACCAATAGATCATATACATGAAAGGGAAGCGTACCTATGGAATGCAGACGATTTCTACATCTAGCTTGGACTAACCTGCATTGTCCACAATTCAGAAAAAAAAATTAAGAACTGATAGCATATTTCTCATCAATGCCATAGAAAAACTACTAATATAAATTAATGAAAGGGTAACTGGATCAAGGTTAGCTTCAGTAAATAGAATATAAATATCATGTGAAACTGTAGCGACCAAACTAAAAACAAGGTTTTAAATCATTTAAGTGGCATTTACATACACACCACCCAGTTCCTTTGTATTTACATATCTAAAACCTAAATTTTGCTTTTTACAAAACTTTTGTATCACCTCCAAAATAACACAATTTTAACTTTCAAAAAGTGAAATACACCTTTCCATACATAGGTAAGGTGGAATGTATGTAAAAATTGAAGTTTTGGTGTTAGACATGTAAAAACAAAGGAACTGAGGGGTGTGTATGTAAATATCCCATTGCTTCCATCGTTTAAGTAGAAAAGCGACAATATACAACCTAAATGAATGACGCCTTGACTTCGAGCATTGAACAGGCTTCGCTCCATCACTTGGGCATTCCTGCCACGATAAAATGATTTTCAGTAATAATGCCAGATTAGTCGAACAAATTAATCAAAGCATGGGAGCAAAACCTTCATTGCTGCTTCTTTTAACGATTGGATCCACTTAGCTGCTTCTTCTGAGCTTCTAGCTCCCAGCTACAAATTTTGAAGCAAAGTTTAAGTACTAAGTTAAGGATTACGTTTGTTATGGAAACATCAGGTCGGTTAAAGTAAGTTTGTAAAATCAAATTGAGCCTCACCTTAAGTTGATCATTGTGATTAGAAGAATTATAGAGTGTAAAAATGTAGAAAACCTGAAATTGCATGTCAAAAGCAAAATAAATAACATAAGCTCATTATAGAAGCTAATATGAAGCTCCTGTAACATACAAAGATATTACAATAAATGTCCAGATAAGAATATCGTAATAAGGTGTAATCTTACATTTCTATGGAAGCTCTCTCTTCCATTGTCAGTGACCCGTATATAGGAATCAATCAACGCAGTTTTTAGAGGCTCCTGAAAAAAGAATAAATAGCAAATGAAGCACTAACTAGACTGAGAATGGAAGCAAAGAAAACAATAGAACAAATAACTGGAAGATTTACATACATACCCTATGTACTTACATATCTAACATCTAAACTTTAATTTTTACATCATGTTATTGAGTTGCATGGATTGCTATTGTATGTACATGCTAAAACTTGTTGTTCTGAGAGACTAAAAGAGAGCACAAAAATCCTAGAGCTTCAGAATCAAAGATTAGAAAATTGTTGTGCTTTGATTACTCTACAAGGAATTAAACTAGGTCAACACAGTAAAACAACTCATAGTAGTTGTGGCCACAAGAGGGACTTGAACAACCTTTGAGGACTAAACTAGAATGTGGTGAGCAATGTCCTTAAGGAAAAAGGTTTTAGGTTTTTCTAATTGAAATAAAAGGCAGGATTAGAGAGAGTTGTTTTAGATGGTTTGGTCACATTAAACGTTGACCATCTGATGATAAGGTTATTAGAGTAGATGTTTTAGATTTGACTTAAGTATAAAGGAAAATCATTTAGGTGCAACTAAGTCAACATAGTAAAACATCTCATAGTATTTGTTGCCACAAGAGGGACTTGAGCAACCTTTGAGGAATACACTATGAATGTGGTGAGCAATGTCCTAAAAGGATAAGCCTTTAGGTTTTTCTAATTTAAATAAAATAAAAGATTAGAGAATCGTCTCAGATGATTTGGTCACATTATACGCCGATCATCTGATGATTCGGTTAGGAGAGTAGAAGTTTTAGATTCGACTTATGTTAAGAAAAATAGGTGGACCTATAAAGAATTGGGCATATATATAAAAAATGATCTTAATTCATTAGAATTAAATAAAAATATGATACTCAATAGGAAAATATGGAGTAAAAGGATTTATGTAGTTGACCCAACTTAATGGGATAAAGGCTAGTTGTTCTTGTTAGTGTTGTTGTTTAGTAATTGAAATAAAAGAGATAACTTAATTATAAAAGGAGGAGCCAAAGTACAATCTTCCTCATTCAATGCTCCTTATCCCTATTTTGGCATTGGAGTGAGTTTATACTCTATGATCTTATATTCTTTAAGCATATTGACAATTACGTCCAATAAAAATATCATTTGTAGTACAATCATGCTCCATGTTTCTTTTTTTCAACAACAACAACAAAGTCTTAATCTTACTACGTGGGGTCGGCTACACGAATCATTTTTCTCCATTGCGTCCTATTTAGAGTCATATTTTCATTTAGTTCAAATAAATTAAGAACATTTTTTATACAATAAGCCCAAGTCTTCCAAGGTCTACCTCTACCTTAATCCCATTTTTCTTTTTTTCGTTTCTTTTTTTTCCTCTGTTAAGACTCCATATGGAATCCAAAGAATGCTGAAATTAATAACTAGAATTTTGCATTTTCTTTTCTTTAAGTCATCATTTATATAAAGATGTTTCCATTTTTTTCAAGAAAAATGAGCCCAAAGGGTGGTATGAGTGATTCAAACCCGCAACCTCAAGATGGTAAACTACATCCTCAATCACCATGCCACAGATAAATGCACAAGATGTTTCCATTCAATACCAAAAATGACAACCAAAAATAATATGGGCATTTAAATACATTCCACATAGTTCTTATGTATTTACATAAGTAGCACTCAAACTTTCATATTCACATGCATTACACAAATCTTTACATCACATCAAAAATAGCACAATTACTAAGTTTTTAAAGTGAAATACACCATTTTATACATTGATTTGTGACATCAAAGTGGTATAAGTGTAAACATCAAATTTTAGGCATTAAATATGTAAATATATGATAATTGTGTGACATGTATGTAAAATTCCCAAACATAAGATGATTGTATGCGCATCAACCATACATAATAATAATTAAATAATAATAAGATAAATTCATCAAAAGAAGTAAAAGGTAAAGAAACTTCAGTTCCTGCATTTTCATAGAATATTTATATTTGCACTCTACAAAAATGCATACATACCACGAGATTCCTATGTATATTCATATTTAACACCTAAACATTGCTTTTTACATTTATAACACCCAAATCTTTAATATCACATCAAAAGGACCACAATTTTAACTATTAAAAAGTGAAATACACCTTTATAATGCATATATAGGGTGGCATATATGTTAAAATTGAAGCTTACAAATTTGATATGTAAATACATAAGAATTGAGTGGTATGTTTGTAAGTCTCGCAATAAAAAATCCCAGCCTCTCGCAATCAAAGAAAAAGCAGACCGCCATAGTCAAAGGAGCAGATAGAAAAACCTACCTCTCTATTTGATTTGGGTATGTTCTTAAAGCAATTGAGGAGGTTCTCCTTCAGGACAAAATATCTTTTCCTAGAATACTGCAGGCCGATTCGATTTGACCGGATTAGATACAACCAGCCCTCCATTCTCTGCTCTTCCGGCGAGTCTCTGGGACGAACCTTTCCTTCGTCTCACAAGAACTCCAAATCCATTAAATAAGTACTCAAATTGCCTTGTTTCTTCTTCTGCTGCTGAGAATCTCTCTCAGCAGAAGAAGATAAAGAAGAAGAAAACGTTGACGATCGAATAATCGGAATCAAAACAATGTCCGGCCAAAATGTAACCTTCAAAAGGGATTCAACACGGATTCTTGAGAAGAAAGGGAATGGGCGATCCTCTGACCCCAGTGGTCGGAATCAGAGGTATAGAAGCAAACCCCGCTTCCTCCCTCTTCCTCCCTACTTTGAGCCAGCGCTGAAAATAGAGAAAAAATGATGAAATTGAGAGAAAAAGAGAGCAAAAAAACCCCGGAAATCTCTCCCCCTGCGTCTCTCCGCTCCATCTGATTTGTTTCCATCTCGCTCTCTTTCTTAGCTGTTCGAACGACGAGGTGTTTCGAGAGAGCCAACCGAGAGGGGGAGCGCGGGGAGAAAAGTTGTCCCGATGAACCTAACTGTTAATCTATATATTTAGTAAAATTTATTAATATAATACTTTTATACCTAAATTGCACTAAAATGTATAATATAAGGAAATATAGTATACTGCCAACAAATCAATATACATAATATTTGTCATACATTAAAAATGCATTCTATTTTTATTAAATTAATATTAATTAAAGGTAGTAGATGAATAAATATAAAAGTTTATGTACAATATATGTAAGAAAATATTAATTTATGACAATGGTAACTTAAAATCTTAATAATTATTTTGAAATAAATGTGTTGAATTATTTTAGGGGATAGGGTCCATTATTATTCATGAGCTGATATAATTTGAGATAAACCTGTGTAAAGAATGTGAAAGAAGAGCATAAATATGCCCATAAGACAACCCCTAATGATGTAATGAACCAAAAAGATTGAGAGAGAAAAATGAGAGATCCCCAAGAGTTACGTTATGGGGTCTCTACCCAACCTAAAATGCCTGAATGAAATAGAGAGAGAGAGAGAGAGAGAAAGGAAAGAATCCACCTCCTCCATGGACCATATTCTTTCTTTATTCAAGTTTTAAGAAAATATTAAAATATGGGTTGTAGTTATGAAGTCTATCCAAGGTGTCTGGATGCCAATACTACGCCTTGTTTGTCAAGCAACCCATAAATGATGACATAACATATGTCTATCACAGCCACCAATCTTAACTCTTATGTTTTGTCACTTTTGAGGACCATCGATTAGGTGAAATTGGTAGAAGAAGATGATCAATTGACCTGCTTGATAAACTCAGTAGATTAGTTCGGCGGGCTAACTCTACAGGTTGGCTCGGCATATGACACGGGACTAATGGCACTTCAGTGACTAAGGTCAGCAAGTTACTTCAATAGACAATCATAGTAATGGTTAAGTTAGATGGGCTTATTAGACTCGTGTGTATCTTGGTCCACAAAACATTGGTTTTTGGTATACGAAATATAAATTTTTTAAAAAAATGTATTGCATTCTCTTAAAATAAATTATATAAAATTAAAATTTAGTCTACTAAAAATTATATATTAGTTTGATCTAAGTGTTTTACAATTTTATTGATATATCTAAAGAAGTTGGGATTTAAATAAGATCTCTAACTAGCCTTTTGGTTGAAAAGAACCCCCTATTTCAATTTTAAGGCCTCAACTTTGATAGGACTTTATTTAATTGTGAACATCCAAAAATGCTCAAAACAAATCTCAAGACAATCAAATGATCCAGATAAAAAGATTGATGATGAAAAAGTGTCAAAAATTTGTTATAAAATGCACTATAAAGACTTGTTACTTTTCTATTAAAGCAGAGAGCAAGCATGTAGACTTGATTCATTTTTCTCATATAAATAGGGAGCCTATGATATATAAAAGATGAGCTATTCTCTCTCGACTTTCCTCATGTAGGAAGAACTCTATTTCCTTCTCAATGTAATCGTTATCTTGTATATATAAAAGTGATCAAAGAGCCTGAAATATCCCATTCTGCTCTTACGAGGCAAGTCCGTGTGTGTTATTTTATTTTTCTCTTTTTTATATATTTTTTTTTCTCACTCAATGTCCCTCACACTCTAATCCTTAGCCGTGCAACAAATTGTAAACATTGATGCACGCCAACCTACAGATCGATGAAGCCTCCACGCGACAATCTTATTTTTGTTAAAAAATAAATGAGCTCACAGCATATTAATTGAAAATAAAATGAAAATTTTAAAAAATAGCATATATGTACATTTTTTTATTTATAATATCATTCAAAATATAATTATCACTATTCTTTTAAAATTGAAATACATTTTCCCACCCACCATAGACATGTAAACACATAAAAATTATTTGGCACTTGTAAGAAGAGAGGAAGAAACAAACCTAGATATGGTAAATTTCATTTATTTTTTCCTACTTTTTTCTACTAGTTTTTTTAACTCTAAAAATATTTTATCTCAATACTCTGATAAAATTCATTTCAAGAAATAATTAATTTTACAATATTATAACTAAATTATTAGGCAGCACACTTAAATTTAATAAATGAGCATAATTAGACTATAAGATAAACATGCAAAAAACTAATTATTTGAAGAGACAATTGTCAATGGATTTTAACATAAAAAATATAGGAGAGGTATGTATGAAAATCTTACCCTTTCCTCTTGAAAGCAATGATTGTCAACTCTTTGAAATTATGATCATAAATACATCAAATACCACTGAACATGATACAAACAAACATAAAAAACTAACAACATAATTTGTAGATTTCATTTCAAACTGCTGCTGATTTGATTGGCAGCCACAAGGCATCTCAATGGCTAATTATTCTAACAAGCAAAACCATATACATTGCATCCAACAATTAAAAAATTACATGAAATTATAAAAAATTGAAGCTTTGAAAGCCTCAAAATTACTTTAAAAAATGGCAATAAGGTATAAATTTTAGGCAAGAGAGTTCTTATTGGGTGAGAGAACCCCATTAGGTTTCTTGTTCTCATTGTTCTCTTTATCCTGATGATGCTCTCCACCATTGGATACTAGAAGTGGAAATTCTTCATCTCTTATCTGTAACCACAAAATCATGAAAGCACAACCATGTCATTTACATGCATGCCGCCCAAATCTTGTGTATTTACATATCTAGCAACTAAGTTTTACCATTTACATTCATACCGCCCAAATCTTTCATATCACATAAAAAAAATACAATACCGAGCTACATTTATCGAACAATGATACCTGTGACGCAGGCAGCGTGTTGAGTGGCACCTTCTTTTTACCATCGTGGACACAGAAATAAGAATAGAGCGCCATGCCGAAGATGGCTACGAGAATTCCGATGATGTTCCTGGTTGTGAAGGGATCATGGAGGAGGGTGTAGCCAAAGGAGAGCACGAGACAGGTTTTCAGGTGACCAAGCACCTGATAAGTTACAGGAGATGTAGTCCCAATTACTAAGAATGTGCTGAAGTTCACTGACACAGCAATCAAACAAGACATTATGATGAATATCTGCACATCAAAGACAGTAAAAAGATTAGCGGCTGTAAACGGCGGGATAAAATGGAGAGAATAACTAAGGGCTTGTTTGGCATCAACTTTTTGAAGAGGCGTTCACATACATACCACCCAATCCCTATGTATTTACGTATCAAACTCCTACATATTACTTTTTACATTTATACCACCCAATTCTTTTATATCACATAAAAAATACCAATATTTTGATTTTTAAAATGTGAAATACAGATTTTCATGCATAGACATTTTTGTAAAAATTGATGTTTAGGAGTTAGATATATAAATATATAGGATTTAAGTGGTATGTACGCAGATCTTCCAAACTAAAAATAGAGTGGCCCCAAATATTTATTGGAATTAGTTGTTATTATGTTTCATAGGAAAATTAATATCTTATGTATTCAAGAAACTAAGTGAGTTGAAGAAAATGCTAAGGAGATTGATAATTTAGGTTTTAAACTTTAGTATTCTGGTAAGAGTCGCACTAGAAATAGTGTAGGTGTAATTATAGGTAAGAGTTTGAAAGATAATGTTGTAAATATTAATAGAGTTGGTTTATAGATAAGAGTTTGAAAGATATTGTTGTAAAATTAGATAGAGTTGGTGATAGAATTATAGCCCTTAAGATTATCATTGATACTAAGAGTTTTAATATTATAAGTGTTTATGCTCCTCAAGTAGAGTTGGAGATAGAATTATAACCCTTAAGATTATCATTGATACTAAGATTTTTAATATTATAAGTGTTTATTCTTCTCAAGCAGGTTTAGATACAGGGTCTAAAGATAAATTTTGGAATGACTTAGAAGACTTAATACAAATGATACCTCTTGAAAAAAGAATTTTTATTGGAGGAGATTTAAATGGACATCTCGGTAGAGTGGTAGAAGAACTCAGAAATACTCTTGATGGCTACGGTTTTAGAGTAATTAATGAAGAAGATAGAACTATTTTAGATTTTGCTTTAGTGTATGATTTTGTTATTACTAATACTTTATTCAAAAAAAGAGATGAGCATCTTATTACTTATAAGAGTGGATCTAATAAAATACAAATTGATTATTTTCTTATGAGAAGAAGAGATCGTCACGATTGTAAAAATTGTAAGGTCATTCCAAGTGAAAATTTAAGTATCTAACATCGTTTATTAGTTCTAGATTTTAAGATTAAGAGTTGTAAAATAAAGAATGTTAGGACTCAGCATCGTAGAATTAGATGAATAAACTTAAAAGACACAAATAAAATTATTTTTATGAGTAAAATTCAAGATTTCAAAATTTAAGATATTCATGAAGAAGCAAATGTTATGTGGAATAAAGTAACAAACACTATTAAACAAGTAGCAAAATATGTGCTTGGAGAATCAAAAGAAAAAGTTTTTATAAATAAAAATAGTTGGTGGTGAAATAATTTGCAAGAAAAGATAAAATATAAGAAGTTTTGTTATAAAAATTGGTTTAAATGTAAAAATTTAGAAAACTGAAAAAAATATCAAACGACCCACAGAGAGTCTAAAAGAACAATTTATGACGCTAAAAATTTTGTTTTTAATGATATTTATAATAAATTAGATACTAAGAAGGATGAAAAATATATATATAAACTAGCCAAACAAAGAGAAAAGAAAAGTAAAGATTTAACTCAACTAAAGTGTATTAAAGATGAAAATCAAAAAAGTTCTTTTTCTTAGAAAAAGATATTCAACATATGTGGGTGAGTTACTTTGATAAACTTTTTAATGAAGTTTCTGAAAATACGATCAACTTTAGTGATCTTAATATCATGAATAATAATAAAAAATTTTATTTTTACCGTCGCATTAGTAAAAAAGAAGTTGATGAGGCTTTAAAGAAAATCGAGGGTGGAAAGTCTGTAGGACCTGATGATATCCCAATTGAAGTGTGAAAATATTTGGGAGTTTCTTGGCATACTAAACTCTTTAATATTATTTTAAAAACTAAAAAGATGCCCGAAGAGTGGAGGAAGAGTATTTGGTCCACATTTTTAAGAATAAAGGTGATGCACAAGAGTGTGCAAATTATAGAGGAATTAAGTTAATGTGTCATACTTTAAAGTTATGGAAGGAGAGTAGAGCATAGGGTAAGACACATCACAAAGATTTATCATAGTCAATTTGGATTTATGTCGGACAGGTCTACTATGGAAGTTATACATTTATTGAGAGGTTTGATGGAGAAGTTCAGAGATAATAAGGAGAATCTACATTTGATTTTTATTGATTTAGAAAAAGCTTACGATAAGGTTCCAAGAGATATCCTTTGGAGAGTCCTCGAGAAGAAATGTGTTGAAATGACTTATATTCAAGTCATTAAAGATATGCATACTAGAGTTGTTACTTGTGTTCAAACTGAAGGAGGATTGACCAAATATTTTCCTATTTCTGTTGGATTACATCAGAGATCGGCTTTAAGCCTTATCTTTTTGTCTTAGTTATGGATGGTCTTACTAGACATCTACAGGAGGATGTACCTTGTTGTATGTTTTTTGCTGATGATATCTTTCTCGTGGATAAAACGAGAGAAAAAGCCCAGAAGAAACTTGAATTATGGAGGTCTACATTGGAGTCTAAAGACCTTCGTTTAAGTAGAACTAAAACTGAATACATTGAATGTAATTTTAGTAGTAATAGCTCTAGTGACAAAAGTGTGACTTTGGGTGATCAAATTATTAAAAAGTGTGAACGATTTAGATATCTTGGGTCAGTTGTTCAAAGCGATGGTGATATAGATGAGGATGTTAATAGTAGAATTCAAGTTGGTTGGTTGAAGTGGAGGAATGCTTCAGGACTTTTGTGTGATAGAAAAGTACCGCTTAGACTGAAAGGAAAATTTTATAAGACGGTGGTGAGATCTGCAATGCTCTATGACGCTGAATGTTGGCCTTTAAAAGAAAAGCATAATAATAAGTTAAGTGTTGTCGAGATGAGAATGATT
>JXCR01143855.1:85168-130804 GCA_002079205.1 Phalaenopsis hybrid cultivar
GCTGAATGTTGGCCTTTAAAAGAGAAGCATAATAATAAGTTAAGTGTTGCCGAGATGAGAATGATTAGGTGGATGAGTGGCTTTACACTTAGAGACAAAATGCAGAATGAATATATTCGTGATAGGGTTGGTGTAGCTCCTGTGACAAACAAAATTATAGAAAGTCGTCTTAGATGGTTTGTTCATATTAAACGTCGACCATTAGATGATCCGATTAGGAGAGTAGCTGTTGTAGATTCGACTTGTGTTAAGAAAGGCAGAGCTAGACCTAGGAGGACTTGGGCTTATTGTATTAAAAATGATCCTAATTTATTAGAACTAAATGAAAATATGACACTAAATAGGACGCAATGGAGAAAAAGTATTCATGTAGCCGACCCCACGTAGTGGGATTAAGGTTTTGTTGTTGTTGTTGTTGTTGTTGTATAGATGATTCTTTAACCCTTTTTTAAGTTCATTAGCATTGAAAACTTATGGTCGTAATCACTTTGTAAACCTCTCATCGATATGTTTAACCAAAAGCATTTAAGCTTAAAAAATTATTCGATCCTTCAATTAATATCACAAAATCTTCAATTACACTTTCAGTAATTTATTCGTGCTCATTTGGACTCAGATCAGAACACTCTCGCTATTCTTAAGCTCATTTCCTCCAACATTCACTTTGACTATGAGTTTTGATTAAGAATTTGAATGAAACCTCTTGAATCTAAACAAGTCATTTACATACATATGCAAAATTTAGCCAAGTAAAAATGTAAGAATCGAGTGGCATGCATGTAAATCTTTCTAAAATGAATTCAATTTGTAGGGTTCACATGCAGTTCACACAATCTGAAAGTTGGCAGATAATTACATGCCACCATATATAAATAAAAATGGAAAAGCTTGTAACAATTCATTTCATTTGGGTTTGGAGAATATTTTCTTTTGATTCAAGTTTAGTTTGGAAGGTGGATTGGTTGGAATGGCTGAGAATGCAAGCAAAGCAATGTGCCACCAGCTACAGCACATGTTGTTTGTTGTTGCTGTTTGTTGCAGAGATTAGACCCACACAATAAAAGGAAAAAGTCATAGTCAATGCAGGGAACTCTCATATAACATTGAATGAGAGTTGTGAGGATTTATATGAAAATGAATATTAGTCTCATGTAAAAGATAAAATGGCTGATAAAGCTCTTTATGCAATATTAGTGATTTATATCTAAGAGTTTGAACATGTTAGTTTTTTTAACATCTATTATTATAGTATTGCTGGGTGTCGGAAAATTTGTGATGATAGATTGACAGATTAACATCTTAGCGACGTGCAAGATCTAGGTGCACGCACACATAGATAGTTGAAAAGTATTATGATGAGACACCGAGAGTTTTTTTTTGTTATAAAACCTGATGAAGAAAAGTGATTCAATATGTGATAGTAAGTACGTATGTTTACTCCTCTCCAGACTTATAGAAGATTAACTTACAAAGATGATAATCAGGTGTACTATATAGTGATTTAATAATAATAGTCATAATTGCGAGTGTTGCGATAGTCGGAGATAATCACTTGATTTTTGAGACTAGACATGTTTGCTTCCCAAAACTTTGTGAGGAGGATTGTTGTTCCGGATTATCACCCAATTAGGAGGAGAATCTTTAACTGATAAAAAATCACACGATTATAAACTAGGTCACTTAGGTTTTGATTGTTACATAAATTAGGAGTGGTTAACTTTAAAAATACCCAAACATTTGAATGCTTCATGCTAGGCTTAAAATGAGTAAACTAAAGCTTTTTTTTGTTTAATTATGGAAAGTTAAATAGTTTTCTATGGAATTCATACGCAAACTCGCAAACCATACATTACATGAATGTCACATAAACTTATGTGATATAGGTGCTTCACAACATTTCGGGTGTATCAGCCACAGAGGGCGTAGTTGAAAACTTTAATAATCGTTGACCACATAAGGTGTAATTAACTACATAGGTCATATTTGCCAGTTAAATATCATCAGTTGATCATAGAGGTCATAGTTGGTAGTTGTAGTAGCTATTAATCATATAAGTCATAGTTGCCTAGTGTGTAGTTCCAGTAGTAGCCAGCTGCATAGGCTATAGTTGGTCACATAGTTGGTACAATAGCTTCAGTTGGCCACATAGGCCGCAGTGGAAAGCTACAATGGTTTGTGGCTACAACTTTTTCTTGAATTTACTATTTCAAACCAGAGATATTAATTATCAGTAAATGAGGTAAGGAGAAAATTTTAGAAGTTTGAAAAAAAGTTATCGCATTATGAATATGGCAGTCGAAAGCAGTTGTTGTTGCATCTTCATTACAGCGGTGTTTGTCACGCCATATTAAAAATATGTCATTACACCATATTTGTGATATATCGTTAGCAAACAGAGTTTGCCAACAACATTGAGCAAGAGGGTCTGATGGTGGTCGATGGTTATGAGATTCGAAAGTTATTGTCTGGTTTTCAATCTTGAATAACACTGGAATTTGACTCCTCCTCCCCCTCAAAGTAAAGAGATGGAGTCTATTTATAGCCCTTGAAGGAGGGGCATTTTGATCATTTGATAAATAACTATTATAATCACCCGATCAAATGACTCACATTAACTCTCCTTGATCATAGAGGTTTTTTTAATTATTTGAGTGACGGTGATCTTGTTTCTTGAATTCCACTTATTGAGCTGTTCATTTTGACTATAGGTACGTCAAATTTGGAGTTCATTTGACCCTCTAATTTCTACTCAAAGCTTCCAAATATGGTTTAATGGTTTGATCCATGCTTGATCGAACCCAAATTAGACCAATTTCGATATCACCGGGTTCTTCTTGTCGAGGCAATCAGTTTTACTATAAGCTTTACGAAATCATAGCTCTAGATGACCTAATTTGAATCTGGAACATCCATTGCTCGAAAAATACCATGAGATTCATGAAATATGATAAAAAATTGTTAATAATGTATCAGTTGCTTCGGATGATATTGTTTGTGTCTTCTGAAAAATATAGATATTCTAATTTTTTTGTAGTTTGAGAAAATTCGGGTTGTTTTAATACTCTATGAAATTTGGATAAGGTTGTCATTATCATGATGAGTGGAAGTCGAAAAGTTGTAGTGTGGGGGCGTCAATGGCGGTCAAACAATGTTATTGTTGTGGTGTTAGCGCTCGTAGGGAAACTATAAGTGTTTGGGGGAGCAGTTATGCATGCACGGGTGCGTATGTATATTCGTACAAGCAAAAGAGTATTCTTATGCATTAAAATTGCAATGGAATCCAAAAGTGAGCGCAAACGCTAGTAGGAATGCAATGAAGCCCATAGGGACGAGCTGGTGCGCACGCGGACACAAGCGGGGGCACACAGAAGCAAGCAGGCGTGGAAAGGCATGACCTTGCGGGCACCAACTTGATCAGAAGAAATTTTTAAAATATTAAAATTTACATGCATACCGCACAATTCCTAAGGATTTACATCTCTAACACCTACAATTTGCAGTCAACAACACACCACCTAAATCTTTCCTATACTTTAAATGGTGAAATGCACCTAACAAATACATAGATGAGGTATTATATATTTAAAAATTAAAGTTTAGGTGTGAGTATGTAAATAAATATAAATAGAGTGGTAGTTATGTTCGATTGAATGCCACATAATTTACAAAAAATAATCTAACAAATAGTTCTAAAGAAACTATATTATAAAAATATAGTTTCTATGGAGACCAGGAGAAATTATTTGAATAAAGAACGAGTTCATTCAAATATATAATTTTTAAATATAATTCCAATTCATAGTATTTTGCGAATGAGAAATTTACAAAAGCACCACACAATTCTTATGTAATTACACATCTAACACCCAAAATTTGATATTTACACGTATAACACTATGTCATCGTAACCATAGGCATGAGAAGGAGCATTTCGTTTTCAAATAGGTGGTGATTAGTATATTTTTGATGTGATGTGAAAGCTCCGAGTGGTACAAATGTTTAGATGTGAGATATGTAAATACATAAGATTCGCATGTTAGAAATGTAAATGCCCATTTAAGAATTATTTCTATTAGCCCTCATCACTAAACTCAAACACCATCATCTCCTATATGAATTGCATCTCTCTTTCATAAAAGGAAAGAGAAAATATAACACCGAATATGCAGACGACAACATGAATTGTACCATGCCACTATATATAATGGTGCCGTGCAATCCACAAAATTATTCGAACATCCACACAACGCTCATAATATTTTCTCCTTTCACAAGCCTTAAATTATAACAATCTCCTTCAAAAACTGTTTTTTACAAGAGCTACATCATGTTATCACAATTAGGGGTGTAAACGGGTTAAAC
Source organism: Phalaenopsis hybrid cultivar (assembly GCA_002079205.1). NCBI lineage: Eukaryota > Viridiplantae > Streptophyta > Magnoliopsida > Asparagales > Orchidaceae > Phalaenopsis > Phalaenopsis hybrid cultivar. The sequence continues at coordinate 89,531 of JXCR01143855.1, forward strand.
ACGAGCTGCTCATTTATATTTCAAGCTCAAAAATTGTGTACGTGTTCGGCTCGTTTGCTTAACAAGCCGAACACGAGCTAACACGAACAAAGAGTCTTTTTAACAATCGTAATCATATAGTCATAAGACATAAGACAATAAGAGTTTAAGCAAAATTTAAAAAAATATTATTTATATTAAAACAACATTTGAATCTAATTTAATAATTTTTATTCTATTTTCTTAATTATAAATCTTATAAATCTTTGTAGTCTTGTAGTCAATTAGATTTTTTTTAAATACTACTTTTTATATATATATATATATAAATAAACTTGATGAGTAGTATTTCGAGCCAAAACGAGCCGAACAAGAACAAACACATCGTAGCTCGTGTTCGGCTCGTTAACTTATCGAACAAAATTAGCGAACTCAACACGAGCTGTTCACGAACAACGAGCCGTTTTGACAGCCCTAATCACAATTTAACAACAACCAATCATATAACTGATTTTATGATTCATCCATTTAAAAAAAAAACATAATTTCAAGCAAAAAATAGCAGATTAAAGAAAAATGAGATTTTAATAATGTAGATATGATAAAGTTTGTGGGAACAATGTACCCAAATATTTCATATATTACAATAACACCCCTTTTTAAAGGGAAAAAATCTAACAATCTCTTACATCAATAACCACAACAAAACAATTTAATGAATGAATAATGAAGCCCATGGTAAACAAAAACTAATTTTATTCATTTAGGAGAGTATACCCAGTGGCAGCGCTGGAGAACGAAGCCCTCACCCACCATAGAATCTAGAAAATTCTAGATAATTATCTTTAAACTCCCCTACAATTTTGTATATTGCAAATCGATCATCTTCACTAAAATATAATTTTTTTTTCAATTTCCAATTCTACCAATGTATGTAACCCCCTTCCATTGAATTATTTTATGTCCAAGCTCTCCTTAACCAATTTATCTCACAACCCACAACACAAACAAAACTTTCATATTTACATGCATACCACACAATTCCTATATATTTACATATCTAACACCCAAAAAATTTCATAGTTAATACATAACACTCAAAATTTTCACATCACATTAAAAAGCACATTTTCATGCATAAGCTTTTAATGCCAAGATGATATAAATATAAGTATCAAATTTTACGTGCTAGATATGTAAATGCATGAGAATTGTTATGGTATGCAGGTAAATTTCCCAACAAAATAGAAGCAGAAATGCAGGTATTACCTGGAAGAAAAAGAATTGGTAGGCCGGATGACCGGCCTTGGATGTCTCGGTGATAGCAGTAATGTCTGTGAACGATGAAGCATGTCCACCATTAATGGCGTCTGGTAGGAATGAGCAAGACCAGAACTATCAATGGAGGTTCCTCTAGTAGTTGCTCTCTGCCATGAATGTGAGCTCAGCCCCGAAAGCATATAAGCCCTTCCAGACTCTTCATACTTCTGCCGACTCTCCATCCTCTCCTGCATTTCCCTCAGCTCAGCATCCATGGAAACACACCGTCGATCCCCCGATCGTCCGGCCGCCGACGACGAAAGTATGGAACGCTGAGATTCGAGGATCAAAATGGCTTCAGAAAGAGCGCCTCGCTCGGCCGCCACCCTCGCTTCCGCCATGGCCTCGGCCACCCGGACTCGAATCCTCTCGCGCTCTACTTCAGCGGACATTACTCGTTCCGCCACATGTTCCGGCCTTCGGATTCCAACATCTTCGCCTTCCACATTCACCATATCATTCGACAAAGGATCTCTGTAGGAGCAACAGAACTTTAGCAGCACAGTTTCTTCAGCAGTGGCAGGTGGAACACTGACAGAAACAAGGAAATCCCTCTCTTCTTCGGCGTAGAGATCCCCAATGCTGATCAAACCGTTGGCTCCATCGAACAATCGGTTTGCATAACTGCCTGATTGAATCGACGTGAGGTGCACATCAGGGTTTATGCGCTCGATCCTGACAATCAATTCCTGCACCAGAACACTGAGAAGCCCACCAATGCACTGTGCGAAGGCATCCTGGATTGCGACCTCAGATTCGATGAATGAGAAGGTACCGCCCGAACTCTCTGAAATCGAGTGCATGGAAACAGAATCATGGTCCGCACCAAATCCAAACACATGAATAGGAATCCGATGCCCGCCGCCGGAAAGTATGGAGGATGGCACGAGAGATCGATAATCCAACGATAAGTGATTTTCACGGCCACCAGTCGAGGAAACTGTGTATGTATCTTGCCCATCTGAAAGAAGTATGATGCTGCACACAGGATTTTTCTCCTTCCTCTCTTCAATTACTTTGGCGCCTTTCCTCAAACCCTCAGCAATATTAGTTCCTCCGCTCGAAAACAGAGAATTTATAGCCTGCAACGCGTAGAGCCGGCCGGCCTCGGTCATACGGCGAAGAGGGAAGAGACGGCGAGCCGTGGAAGAAAAGGCAATGACAGAGAGTCGATCGGAAGGGCTGAGGTTCTGGATAACAAAGCCCATAGCACGCTTCAGTAGAGCGAGCTTTGTGCCGGCCATGCTGCCGCTGATATCAAGCACGGTGACGAGATCAACAGGCGCACGAGAAGGCGGTGATGTCGTCAGGCTCGAGTTCTGGAAGAAGGGGGTCCTTGAAACAGCACAAGGGGCCTTCAGGTGGATCAATATACAGAAGGATTCTTCGGAAGCCAATTTTGGTATGGCGCTGCACTCCGGGTATGCTTTAATATCAACTGTCCTGGTTGATCTATGTTCAGAATTCTTGACAGTTTCTGACAAAAACTCGACGGGTTCATCGTCGTCGTAATCATTGGGCTCGGAGATGGTGTAAGGAGAGGCCAGATGATGTTGCCTATTGAACGAACTTGCGCGAGCAGTCCTGCGCAGAGAACCATCTTCTTGCGGCCAAATAACAGGGTTAGATCTGGCTCTCCCAAGAGGAAGATCCAACGATGGAGTTAGAAAAGGAAGCTCCTTCCATATAGCTCTGCAAATAGGGCAAACACGATTTCCATGCTTGACGTTCGAAGCGATGCAGGCGAAATGGAAAACGTGGGAACATTCAGCAGTGAAGAGAGCACCACGGCCTGCTTTCATATTGCCCAAACATATAGCACATGTAGCGCATGTTCTCTGAAAGAATATAAGTTGAAGAGAAAAAATGAAGTTATGAAAGTACTCACAATTTCAAGTTCAGATAGGACCAAATAGTAAATGTACAAAGTAAATAAAATCCAGTTCAGACAGGACAAATAAGAGAGCTACATTGAAGGTGATTGATAAGTGAAATGACAACCAATCTCTGTAACTATTATTACAATGTTATTGCAACTGCTTTTGCAACTAACAACTAATGTTGTGGTTATGCAATTAATATGTGCTACGGTTAATATACCTACTGCAACTAACCATTATAACAGTGGTCAAGCAATTATTGCTGCATGATGTTGCAAATACATATAAATTAAGGAGAATTCAAATGCAAATATGAGCTGAGAAACATCAATTTAGATGAATGAAAAAGGCAAATACTGGTTGGGAGATATTGACTCAGAGGAATCCGAATACAAATACAGTTTAGACCACACCACAGGTGCATACGAGCTGAGTTGAGTTCAAACCATCCTTAGTATGAGCTTGAGCACTCGAGCTAAAACGTTTAACGAAAATACTCTATATCCTTAATCACGTTCACCAGCTCAAGAGACTCTTAAAGAGCTTAAGTGATGTTCCTAGTAATCACCGACTAGTTGTTTATTAGCGACAAATATCTTGGCAAATTCCTTTTTCAATTAGCGTCAAGTTGATGATGTTGTGGCTGATCCTAGAGAGAGTCATATTACATTCTAACCTTGATGGCATTGAAGTTACGCATATTCTTAATTATTGAATGCCAATGCTACCACTAGTTTTGAAGCCCAAGTTGCTAAGGTTTTGATATATCCTGATTATACTCATTTGTATTTATGTGACTATTGGTGAGTTCCAGTATTAATACTAGCATATTTGAATATATTAATCCTTATGTGTGTCTGAAAGATTCTTCTTTTAAACCTAATGTCAATGCAACATCATGCTTAGCATCACTTGCTAGAAACGGGTGATAAATCTTCCTTAGGTTCTTACATCATCATCAGCAAAGCTTGCGAACCTCTTAGCGATTTATGTGAACTAGCAAATTTATTAAAGAAAATATCTTAACCTCGACGAATGCATTATTGTGCCCAATGGGAGGCGCATAAGCACATGAGACACTTTAAAGAGTTGTTGATATCAAGTAATGAGTGGCTGATTCAAAATAAATCACATGATTAGTTGGGTCGATTTTTCCATAGTAAGAGTTGGGATGGAGGATTCAAATTTTTGTACGGCTTTGCTTCTTAAATTTTTTTGAAGAAGGAATTAATTAACTATGATTTTTGTTTCTTGACACGTCAAGGAGGAGTTTTGAACTCTGCTATTATCTGGATGATAAGTTTTGTCCAGTACTAGCGTTGAGGTTTATGCACTCGTGTTTGCAGTCATCTTTGAATTATTGAATCTGAAGATTCTTTGAGTATCTCCACTCTTATGGTGCTTTTGGGAGTATGCTCTTTTTAATTTTAGGCATCAATTCATACTCAGTGTACCTTTCATGATGTTGGATCCAAATATATCCATGGTGATGCTAGGCCGCTGCTAAATAGACTAGCGAGGCTTTGCAAGATGGAAAATTAAGAAAAATTGGGAAAGAAGTGAGAGAGAGAAGGGGTTTGGGCGCAGATTTTTGGGTGAGGTGGGGTGGGGTGGGGAGAGGGTGGCATGTATTTCTAGAAAAGGTTCTAAGATTTATGTTGGCAACCAAAAAAAAATTGAAGAAATCTCCAGTGCAAAAAAAATATCATTTTGACCTGATATTCTAGGGATGAGAACGCTGCAAGGAAAATTGACCTTATAAAAAAACATGAAAAATTATTATAAATATATGAACATAATGATCAAAATTCTAATGAGTAAACATGCAACTGCCTTGGCAAATTGATGGGAGTTACTGACTAAACAAGTGGGTCTCCGACATTAGCGGGATGTAGGCAAGTAGCTCTTGAAAGTGGAGCAAGTGAACTTTAAGGCTGAGTATATTCTGGCAAGTCCGCTATGATTCTAGACGAGTGCACCATGATCTTCGGTGAATCTACCATTTCAAATTTCTAAGTCTCGCCAAACAACCTTGTGTTAAACTAGTCTCGCCTAGATAAGCTCTAGGTATACTTGGATATACATGTAAAGTGAGTCTAGATCATAATTGACATAACTTTTATGTGTACACATACACAAGCAATTAAGGAAATTGGAATGTAGGAAATGGTATTTTTTCTATAAAAAATCCAACAAGAAAAAAACCATGATACCTTACCTTGTTGAACAATTTCTATTCATATGAAAAAAGAAACAAGGAACAATTTTGCCAGTATGATTTGAAAAATACAATGCAAAAATATGTGTTGTCTAAAATGATATAAGAGCATCAAATGGAGATGATAAAGCACTAATCTTATGAGAGATAATTATGGCATAGGTTTTGAAGGAGAAAGTTGTGGAACAAACATCAAGAAAGATGGATGTTGTGCAATCGCGGTAAGGAGGCAGCAACACAAGCCTATAAAGAGACAATCGAAGCGCAATTCTCCTAAAGGAAGATGATTATGGCATAGTTTTAGTAAAATACTTGACAATACTAACGTAGCACAAGTCACACAAGAGATTATTATAATGAATTTCATGCTAGAGAAACTATGACGCATGTCTTGTAGAAGACAACTACAGTGCAAGCCTAGTTAAAGACAAATAAAGTGATGGTTTTACGAGAGAAAATTAGGGCAACACAAGCATTGAAGGATATGACTATGGTCTAGCACATGCCTTTAGAAAGATGGTTGCAGTGCAAGCTTTGTAATAGATAGATGCACATGAATTGAGGGAAATATCAAAAGCACGATTCTTACTGGGTACAATGGGCTAATGAGATTATAATGTAGTATTTGGGAGAGATGATCTACGTGCAGTTTTTATACGAGAAGACTGTCACAACCCAACTCGACGCAACCCATTATATTGAGGCGGGTCATCTCGTGTTGAGATCATGACAGAGAAATTATTACCCAAGATCTATTTGGAAGGAATCTTTCATTTTTTTTCTTCAAGTTTCTTGCATAGAGTCGCTAATATCATCAATGTTGTAAAATAAATATAACTAAAATTCATTCAGATCACATAGATATACAACAATCATGGTTTAATCTCTCTTTCATCAAACAAAAATAAACAATACCATGACTATCAAAATAATTATCAAAGATACTAACATACAAAAAATCAGGCTCTCAAAAGTAATATAAAAGTCTCTACTCAACTTGAATCTTACCCTTCCCTGAAAGAACACATGTGAGTAAAGCAGGGATGAGCAACCACAGCTCAGTAGGCTACTCAAAATCTAATGCAGTTTTCAATATTAAAAAATAAGCATGTATTTGATGTAAATAAATCAAACAAGCTAAAATATCATGTCTAGTATTTATTACAGTGTCAATACAAGAAATTATAACTACAGTAGACATATGTTAAATAACACTATAAGCAACATGATATCATAATTACAAGAAAATAACATAAAAATCTAATTCAATTCTTCATTTGAATTACTTTAATATTTTTTCACTTCGCCTCCTTATACCTCCACTTCCAATCATTCATATTTCCCCTATGCCCCTTATTGTTGCACTTCCACTCATACCTCCACTTGTTCACATCTGTTTAGACGTACTAAACGCATAGATGGATAACTACATAAGTGCATAATCACTAACAAATCCACTTGATTGCACATAACATACATCTGCCCAATCATAACTACCTACAACTCCCCCAATTTTTATCATTTTAGAATATATTTTGATATAAAAGTATATAAATGATAACAATTTTGACATATCAAATTTCATAACATGTTGTAGACTGTGGTACATACTATTAGACACAAATAATTATTTGTAGGGAAAATAAATATACACACATCGCCAAGCAAAATTTATAAAACCACTTATCTAAAATGTCCAGAATAATATTTCGAGTGTTTCTTATTCTATAGCAAATTTGTTAGGTTTAATACACGTCTCAATAACACAAAGTACCCGACGAAAAACAAAAATTTTTAAGTCGATGTGTCTAACAAAATCTAATTTACAACATATAAAAAATTGCGCGGTGAAAATTTTATAAATATTCGTAAAACTAAATTTGTACAAAATCTCAGCAAATAAAATACCAAAACTTACAAAAAATACAATTGAAATCTGAAGTAGGTTAATAGTAGTCTACCTAGTGTCGAATAATTTTCCCAACTGACCTGACAAACGAAATTGATTCTAAAGCCCACAAAACCAACTTTCTCTCTCTAAAATTATTTTTTTTCTCTCCCTCTCTCTCTACATTTCTCTGGTTGGAAATATGAAAAGGAAAACACATGGGAAAATGAAATAGTTTAATGCCTTAAGATATTTATAATAAATAAATTGTCTTAATAAAATAAAAAGGATATAATGGTAGTTTTAGAATTTGTTATATTATTAAATATAAACTATATATAAATCTATTCACATCTTGAAATATATAACTCCAAAAATCATGAAAATAATAAATAAATAAATAAATAAACATGTCTAGAACACTGGTGAAAACAATTTACAAAACGTACACGAGATGGTTCCAGAAAACCTATATGTATAAGAATGTGTCAAATCCTTAAAGAAGACAAATCTAACAAGAAACATTATATTTTTTTACTTATAATGTTCGTAAAATGAGTAAAAGTATGTTTAATATATAATCAGATTTGCTTTACAATCTGAAAAAGATATTTAATAAATCGGGCACAAAAAAAAATTACTAACAAATTGATGAATAAATTAAACATGAAAAAAACTTCAATAAAATAAAATAAACAACAAAATTTATTAGATCCCAAAATCAAGTCTCAACATATGTGCTGGTATACTACAGTGACAGTCATTACATTCTCACTTTCTCAGAAAAATGTCATCCTCGACATTCACAATATCTAACTATCAAACAAATATGAATAGAATTGCCTCATATCAACCTCTTTTTCCCAGGTGGCTTCCCTTTCTAATCGATGCTTCCACTAGACTTTAACCATGCTTGCTCCTCAATTGTCTCACATCAAAGGCAAAATATGATCTAATTTCTCTCTATAAGACAAGTCAGGTTGTATCTCAAACTTATCTTCAAGAACTCTGTGCTCAACATCAGAAATTCATTTTCTTAAAATCGATACATGGAACACATTATGCACGTCTGACATATGATTAGGTGGTAATAATCGATAAGCAGAATTACCAACCCTACCAATCACCTCAAAAGACCCAATAAATATTTGACTCAACTTACCCACTCTACAAAATCTATTTACCCCTTTCATGGGACTGACCTTCAAAAATACAAAATCTCTCGCCTGAAATTCAACTGCCTGATGATTTGGGTCATCATACATCCTCCACCTATCTCGTGTTGCTCTCAATCTATCTTGGATTAATCTGATCTTTTTAGTGGCATCATCTACCAACTCAGAACTCATCAATCTTCTTTTACCAACATCTGTCAAAGATAATTGTGTCCTGCACCTTCCACCATGTAATGCCTCATACGGTGTCATACCAATACTTGACTGAAAGTTATTATTATATGCAAATTCAATCAAAGGAATATGATCCTCCCAACTCCCTCCAAAATCAAGTGCACATAATCTCAATAGATCTTCCAACACCTGAACAATCCTGTCAGATTGGCTATCTGTCTGCTAGTGAAAAGCAGTACTGAAAACCTCTCCAAAATCTCTCCAAAATCAAGAAGTGAATCTACCACACGATCAGAAATAATGACAATCAGTATCCCATGTAGCCTAACAATCTCACGTATGTATAACTGTGCCAACTTCTCAACTGAATATGTATGTATCATAGGAAGAAAATAAGCATATTTTGTCAAACGGTCAACCACCACTCATAATGCATCATGACCTTACCTAGACCTTGGAAAAGCCATAGCAAAATCCATAGTGACACCCTCCCACTTCCACTTGGGAATAGGCAAATGTTGCAATAAACTGCTAGGTCTTTAATGCTTTGCTTTCACCATTTGACATGTCTCACATCTCGAAACAAACTCAACCACCTCACACTTTAACCCAGGCCACCAAAAATCAACTTTAAGTTATGATATATCTTACTGCTCCCTGAATGAACTGTATATCCAGAATAGTGAGCCACATGCAATATCTCATTTCTCAGGTCATCATTAGCAGGAACCTAAAGTTGATGCCCATAAGTCAACACAACATGATCATCCACGTGTAGCTCAGGTATTCTCCCTAAATGACTCTGATCAACTAGTTTGACATAATCATCATCTAGCCTCTGAGCTTCTTTAACCCTCTTCTGCAAAGAAGCTTGAACAATCATATGTGAAAATATTGCATCCACATCACCAGAATGAATAACTTCAAACTCTCCATCTCTCGAATTAGGCTCTCATCAGATGTAATCAAACAAACTGCAACACCAATAGATTTTCTATTAAAGGTATTAGCTACCATATTTGTCTTAACGGATTGATATATAATACTGAGATCATAATCTTTAATCAACTCCAACCACCTCCTCTGGCTCAAGTTTAGCTCCTTCTGAGCGAAAAATGTACTTTAAGCTTTGATGATCTATATAAATCTCACATCTCACTCTTATATAAATAATGTTTCCAGTGTTCAAAGCAAATACAATAGTTTTCAACTCCAAATCATGAGTAGGATATTTTTTCTTATGCAACTTCAACTGTCTAGATGCATAAGCAATAACTCTCCCATTCTACTGCAATACACAACCCAATCCTCCCAAAGTAGCATCGATGAACACTTGGAATTCCTCAGCACCATTTGTAATTATCAAATTAGGCGCCGACACCAAGCAATTCAACTTCTGAAAACTAATTTCACATTAAGGTGTCCACTCAAAAAGAACTGCCTTCTGAGTCAATCTAGTCAGAGAAACTACAATATGAGAAAAGCCCTCAACAAACTTTCTATAATATCCTGTCATGCCAAGAAAGCTACGAACTTCAGACACAGTAGTTAGTCTTTGTCAATCAACGACTGCCTCGATCTTTTGGGGTTCAACAAAAATATCCTCAACACCATTTATAATTATCAAAATAGGCGCCGACACCAAGCAATTCTTCAACTTCCGAAAACTAATTTCACATTAAAGTGTCCACTCAAAAAGAATCGCCTTCTGAGTCAATCTAGTGAGAGAAACTGCAATATGAGAAAAGCCCTCAACAAACTTTCTATAATATCCTGTCATGCCAAGAAAGCTACGAACTTCAAACACAATAGTTAGTCTTTGTCAATCAACGATTGCCTGGATCTTCTAGGGTTCAACAAAAATATCATTGCTACTCACCACATGGCCCAAACAAAGAGATGGCTTTCAACCAAAATTGATGCTTCAAAAATTTAGCATATAGTTAATGTCATCTTAATGTCTCCATCACTAATCTCAAATGAAATGCATGATCAATTTTAGACTTAGAATACAATAGTACATCATCAATAAACATAATAAAAAATTGATCTAGATATGCTTTGAAGACAAAGTCATCAGATCCATGAATAGAAACAGGGCATTAGTCACACCAAAAGGCATGGCCAAGAACTCATAGTGACCACTCGGATCTCAAATCTATTTTTGAAATCACGGATGCACCCTCAAGCTGGTCAAATGAATCATTAATCATGGGCAACAGATACTTGTTCTTGATGGTCACTTTATTCAGTTCTCTATAATCAATGCAAATACTCATTATACAATCCTTCTTCCTCATAAACAATGCACATTATACAATCCTTCTTCCTCATAAACAATACAAACGCAACCCAAGAAGATACACTAGGTCTAATAAAACCCTTATCCAACAACTCCTGCAACTGAATTTTCAACTCTTGCAGTTCTTTAGGTGTCATTCTATAAGGAGCATTCGGAAGGAGATGTACCATGTACAAACTCAATACAAAACTCAATTTATATCTCTAGAGACAAACTCACCAATTCTTAAAGAAAAACATCTAGAAACTCATTTACCACAGGAACCTCCTCAATAGTCGCGGTAGCTTTACACCCATCATTTACATAAGCAAGAAATACATTGTTTTCCTTTGTCTATAATTGATAAACTAGCAAAGTTGATATCAAAGATAATAAAACACCTATGATGCCCTGAAAATAAAATGTTTCCCCGCCAATAGATAAATTCACTCTCTTCCAAATACAACCAATAAAAGCTTCATATTTACTCAATCAATCCATACCCAATATAACATCGAACTCAGTCAAAGGTAACATAATTAACTCAGACTCCAACTTTCTATCTGAAATTGCAATATCACAAATACAAGCTTGACTGGCCATTAAACAATCTCCAATGGGTAAAAGAACAAAAAAACCAGAAGCTAAAGCGAAAGGAAGAATTAGGCAAGTTAAAAAATTCTCATATATAAATGAATGACTGGCTCCATAATCAAATAAAATTCTAAAAGGCTGTGCAAAAATGATAGTTGTACTTGTTACAACATGAGATGCATCCCCAGCTTCGTTGAGTCAAACAACAAACTCTAGGCTAAGCTAGAATAGCAGCAATAGAAGTAACATACTATCTCTGACTCTCTCATGTCTGCTTTCTATAGAATTTCCCTCCATTTCTACTGGATGATCCTTCACTGGAAGTTCTTGACGGGACTGTCTTCTGATGTCTATCAAGCCTTTGGTCTTCTCGAGTATCAGCTCTACTCTAAGATGCTAAGGACAATGAGCTATCTTATGGCTAGGTTGAACACACTTAAAACACTGCTCAAAAAATAAATAACATTGACTGGAATGTCTCCTTCCACATGAAGTATAAACTGTAACACTACTCACTGAGATAGATGAACCCTGTAGAACTTCTCCCAGGGTCATACGACCCAAATTGACACTTCTTCCCACTGCCACCACTTCTAAACGACTCCCCTCCAAATCTTTTCCGACTCACATCCATATGTTGCTGAATTAGCATCAGATCATTTTCTATCAATCTTGTCCTCTTCACTAACTCTAAGAAATCTTTGCTCTTAAATGGAACAAGTGGAACAAGTGGGTGCCTTAAGTTATCCTTGAGTTCTACAAAAATCTATAGCATTTCTTCTCTGGAGTACCGACTAACTGTGGAGCATATCTTGCTAATATAGTAAACTCAGTCTCATATTGCATTAGTGTCTTATTCCCTTGAATCAATCTAATAAAAGTTTCATGCATCTACTGTCTGGCTGATGGAGGTCCAAACCAATCTCTAAAGTATCAGTAAATTGCTCCTAAGTAATCTCAACATTCAGCTTGCCTTGAAACTTCTCCCTATGCTAGCCTAACCACTGTTCAACTTCACCATCAAGTCAAACACTGCAAGGGGAACCTTACGATCTCTGAATACTGCATGTTATTACATGATTTCTCTAGTCTCAATTGTCAATCCTCAGCTACTTGAGGCACCACCACTCCCTTGAAAAAAGTCGGCTTCAATCTCAAGAATAACTGTAAATGTCAATTTCCCTCCTCTCCTATTGAAGTAGACATTCTGCTTAGAGCATCGCCCATCAAATGAGCCACTAAACTAACAAACTAAGTCATTGAATCTGACAGAAGAGTTCCCACTTTACTCTGTACTGCCCCAACCTAACCGAAACTTTGTCCATCTATCACATCATGATCTTGGGGATTCATAATTACCCAATACTTAAAGTTGACATGCACATACAATAACTTAATATAATATATATAAAAAAGGGGTAGAAAAGAAAATTAATCTTAAACTACCCAAAACTCTCACACTCATCCACTAATCAATCCTATGGCTCTATTTATACATTAATTCCTCCAAATTCATTGCATTGATACCAAGAATTTTGTCACAACCCAACTCGGCGCAACTTTTCATATTGGGGCAGCTCATCTCGTGTTAAGCTCATGAAAGAGAAATTATTACCCAAAATTTATTTGAAAGGAATCTATCTTTTTTTTCAAGTTTTACACACAGAGCCACTAATATCATTAAACGTTGTAAAATAAATATACCCAAAATTTATTCATATCATAAAGATATACAACAAAAGAAATAAATACAACAATCATGATTTAATCGCTCTATCATCAAACAAAAATAAGAATCACATGCTATCAAAAATAATTATTAAAGATACTAACATACCAAAAATCAAACTCTCACATGTAATGTAAATGTCTCTACTCAACTTGAACTTTACCATTCCTTAAAACAACACATGTGAGTAAAGCAGTGGTGAGCAACCACAACTTAGTAGGCTACTCAAAATTTATTGCAATTTTTAATATTAAAAAAATAAACATGTATTCGATGTCAATAAATCAAACATGTCAAAATATCATATGTAGTATCTATTACAGTGCTAATATAAAAAATTACAACTGCAATAGGTATATGCTGAATAACAATATAAACAACATGATATTATAAGTGCATGAAAATAATATAAAAAATCAAATATAATTCTTTATTTGAATTACTTTAATATTTTTTCATTCGTCTCCTTATACCCCGACTTTCACTTATATCTTCTACTATGTTTCTCCTATGCCCCTTATAACTTCACTTCCACTTATACATCCACTTGTTCACATCTGTTCAAGCGTATTAAACACACAAATGGATAATTACATAAAGTGCAAAATCCCATATAACTCCACTTGATTATACATAACATGGATCCGCCCTATCACAACCACCTGCAACTCCCCAAGTTTTATCATTTTTAGCACGTATTTTGATACAAAAGAATATAAATGGTAACAATTTTGACATATCGAATTTCATAACATGTTATAGATCGTGATACGTACTAGTAGACATAAATAATTATTTGAAGGGGAAATAACTTTACACATATCGTCAAGGAAAATTTGCAAAAACCACTTATATAAAATGTCAAAAATAATATTTCAATTGTTTTATATTCTATAGCAAATTTATCAGGTTTAATACGCATGCCAAAATATACAAAATATTGCACAACATAAAATACCTGACCAAAAATAAATATTTTTAAGTCAATATTTTCAGCACAGTCTAATCTAAAATGCATAAAAAGTTGTGTGGTGAAAAGTTTATAAATCTCCGTAGATTTGAGTTTGTACGGAATTTCAGCAAATAAAATACCAAAAGTTTACGAAAAAAACAACTATTGAAATCTAAGGTAGGTTAATAGTAGTTTACCTAGTGTCGGACAATTTCCCTAACTGGCCCAACATACGAAATCAGGTCTAAAGCCCCCAAAACCAACTTTCTCTCTCTAAAATGATATTTTTCCTCTCCCTTTCTCTCTCTACTTTTCTCTAGTTGACAACAGACAAGGAAGTATGCATGGGAAAATGAAATACATTAATGCCTTAATATACTTATAATAAATCATTTTTTTAATAAAATAAAAAGAATATAATGGTAGTTTTAGAATTCGTTATATTATTAAATATATATTATATATAAATCTATTCATATCTAAAAAATGTAACTCCAAAAACCATGAAAAAATAATTAATAAAAAAAAAATGTTTATAACACACTGGTAAAAAACGGATTGTAAAACGAACACCAGATGGTTCGAGAAAACCCACATGAATAAGACAAATCTAACAATAAACATTTTATTTTCTTACTTATGAAGCCCTTAAAACTAGGTAAAAACATGCTTAATATATAATCAGATTTGCTCTACAATTTGACAAAGATATTTAATAAATCGGGCATGAAAAAAATACTAAAAAATTGACTAATAAACTAAACTTAAAAAAAATTCAATAACATGAAATAAAAACGTAAGACTTACCATATCCAAAAATCAAGTCTCAACAAGTGTACCGGTATACTACAGTGGCAGTCGTTACAAAGACTGTGATGCAGATCTTGGAGGAAACAATTACAATGAACTAAAGGTCATACAAGAGAATTAAAACACAAGTATTGCTAAAGACCACTATGATTTTTTTTTTTTTTGAGTGTGTGGTGAAGATCTTAAGGGAGACAACTTCAATGCAGGTCTTACAACAGACTATTATGAGAGGTCAAGAAAGAAAGATGCAATGTAATTCATAAGGAAGACATGTGCAGAGCAAGTCTTAAGAAAGACGGTTATGATGGAAATTTTGAGAGAGAATGTTGTGTTGCAAGTCTTGTAGGAAAAGATTATGATGTGGGCCTTATTACAGACAACTGCAACAACATAGATGAATCCAACACAAGTCTTACAAAAGACAATTGCAACATAAGTCTTAAGTGAGACAACTATATGAAAAGTTCTGAGAGAGAAGGCAATGTAAAAAAACTTGCAAGAGACAGTTGTTCTATATAGTTCCTTCAGATAAGGGTAGCTAATTGGAACTCCTGAAGAATCTGGATAGCCTTAGAAACTCGATAGATCGCATAAAATGTACAAAATGGGGAGCTTTTATGAAAAATGAATGGTATAGATTGCATGCCCACCCCAAATATGATAAAGGAAGATGCTCCTAGGCTGACTTGATCAGCCCACCCAAACTAGAGCTAATTTGGAAGGCCAACAATGGTTCAATAGAGGTCCAGCCATGGTCACAACAATATCAAATCAAAGACAAGAATATACCATGTTGTTGAGTTGGATGTCATTAGTGCATGATAGTGAAAGATAAAAAATTTTGATTTTCATCCTGGCAAGAATTATTCCAAGGATGCTGGTCACCTTATCAAAAAACGGTAGTGATTTCCCTGATAACAACACAACCCAATATTCCTAACAGCCCACCAGATGGCTAAGCCTCAGTTTCGCCCCCAAATCATCACTAGGGGTGTAAACGAACCGAACACGAACGAACAGAGCTTGTGTTCGTGTTTGGTTCGTTTGAAATTTAGTTTGTTTGAAATNGGATAGCCTTAGAAACTCGATAGATCACATAAAATGTACAAAATGGGGAGCTTTTATGAAAAATGAATGGTATAGATTGCATGCCCACCCAAAATATGATTAAGGAAGATGCTTCTAGGCTGACTTGATCAGCCCACCCAAACTAGAGCTAATTTGGAAGGCCAACAATGGTGGTTCAATAGAGGTCCAGCCATGGTCACAACAATATCATATCAAAGACAAGAATATACCATGTTGTTGAGTTGGATGTCATTAGTGCATGATAGTGAAAGATAACAAATTTTGATTTTCATCTTGGCAAGAATTATTCCAAGGACGCTGGTCACCTTATCAAAGAACGGTAGTGATTTCCCTGATAACAACACAACCCAATATTCCTAACAGCCCACCAGATAGCTAAGCCTCAGTTTCACCCCCAAATCATCACATGCACCTCTTCATCCTTCATGTGAATTGCCCCACTCCTCATTGTAATGGTGTAGTACAGTCCTCTCGTTATATAAACAACCCACTATGGCGTCCAATAGTGAATAGGAAAATATATTTGCCATTTTCTTGCTTTACGGCTAAGCCTCAGTTTCCTCCTACTTTAAGCTCTCAGTTCTCATACAGGACTTTAAATTTATTATGGTGTCAGAGCCAAAGTGATATCCTATATTTCCTCCATCTCATCCCCCACTAACCCGCCACCACCCCTCACTATTGTTCCCCTCTCAGCCCTTCCTAAATTGCCACAAATCCAGACACCTCCCATACAATTAAAACACCCCATCTCCTCTGTTGCATCTCCTCCCTCGGTAACCATTAGATTCTTCACCCCTGAACCCGCCTCCTCCGCTCCACCTAAACCCACCCCCATCACAAACCCCTCTCCACCTCCCCATCCACTCACAGTTCCTCCACTCCTTCAAACCACCACCCAATTCAAATCTGCTCCAAATTAGGTTTTTTCAAACCTAAACACATATTCAAAATCACTAACATTCTACATGTCCACCAGATCCCACCAACCATACAGGTGCTATCAAAGAACCTCATTGGCTCTAAGCTATGTTCCTTAAATTTAAGGCCCTCCAAACCGAGGTTACTAGAAAATTAGTCCCACCTTCTCCTGCTCAAAACCACCTCGGCTACAAATAGACAACCAAAACCAAATACAACAACAGCATCGATGTGTGGCACGAACTTCAACTTGTAGCTCAAGACTTCAAGCAAAAACAAGGGATTGATTACATCGAGACCTTTAGCCACGTGAACAGATTCCCTACCATCTACATTATGGTTACAATTGCCACCTCTCGCCGGTGGCCAATTTTTCAAATGGATGTCCCCCAATGCCTTCCTACGTGGCAATTGTTCTCCACCTTCACTAGCCACTAACATCAACTCGGCTTCACTCACAATTTTGTCAATCCCTCATTATTCCTATATCACGCCAAGCCATCCTATTCACGAGCAACAAACTCGTTGCCATGATCTCAATAATTCAAAATCTTCAACATTAGTTCAAATATTGGACCCATCTCCAATTTTTTCGGACTGCAAGTTACAGCTACTGATTATGGAACTCATCTAAACCAAATAGGATATGATCAGCAAATCCTTGTAAAAGTGGGAATGACGAGACAACAAAACAAACCCATGCATACAACACTCCCACTTTACGCACCCGATTTTTTGGACTCGCTGCCGCCACCACCGATATCATCTAAACTCGATAGCAACTAAGGAAATAGGCATACACATAACCTAGCTCCACTTTTGTGCGACAACCCTAACTCTACCTTTCCTGTCACAATGCCTCTACAATCGCCTTCCCAAAAACCCAATATTTCATGCTCACACCAATTATATTAAGGTGGATCATCACTTCATTCAATCATCCGTGATTGCATCAAAGCTCATGCCATTATGGTTCATCGCATCAACACTCAAGATCAACTTGTTGACTTGTTCAACAAGTCTCTCTCGTCCATTCGATGCTCAGCATTGTAAGAAGCACACAATCCAAAGTGGCTCATTCAACAAGTGATCAAAGCACAGCCATAAACTTCTAAGACCAAATCATCACATGCACTTCTCTCTCCTTCGTATGAATTGCCCACTCCATATTGTAAAGACCTAGTACAGTCCTCTCACTGTATAATCAACCCAATGTAGCATCCAAAGGTGAAAAAGAAAATATACCCACCATCCTAGCTTGTTTTGCAACTGAACCTCTATTCCTTCCTACTTTGAGCTCTCAGTTATTTCAAAGAACAGAAAATTTAACAGTCCCATCATATTTGCATGGGTAAATTCCTTTCTTCTCATCAGGTTTGCACAAACAATTTGCTAAATAATGGCTCGTGAAGATTGCAGAGCCTCTCAGAACCACAAACCTCTTCCATCAGAATCACAAGATCTTTAATTTGATCAATTTAAATAAAAATGATAGCCAATTAATTTTTTAAATTTGTTTTAAAAATATGTTCTCCACATCAAAATTAGAACATGGTCAGATAGGAAGTTCAATGATCCCAACATTCATAATTACTAAAGCCCTTGTTGCTTCAAACTCTTTGATGACTAAAATCTATAATGAATTCTAAACTTGATAGTCGACAAGAAACTTTAGCCAAATCTGTTAATCAATCTTAAAACACATCATCAAATAATAAGAAATAACAATATTTTACAAGCCACCCTAAGGAAGAAAATAATAACAATGAAAAGTACAAAATGCTAAAGACACGTTACAAGTAGTACAAGTAGAACAGCAACGCTTCCGACCAGAGAAGCTGCCATTTTAGCCCAATTGATAAAGTAACGTAAACTCAAACTTTCTTGGGTAGGACAAATGGCAACCACTCATCAACAAACGATGGTAGACCACACGCAACCTCCCAAAAAAGACGGAAAGAAAAAGGGGACATTTACATGCATACCACCCAATTTTCATTTTTTTATATATCTAACACCTATACTTTGGTTTTTAAATTCATACCACTCAAATCATTCAATCATATAAGAAAATGGCACCATTTAACTTTTATACAGCTTTTCATACGTAGGTAAGGTGGTAAGTATGTAAAAATTAAAGTTAAATGTTAGATATGTAAATACAAAGGAATTTAATGGTATATATGTAAATCTTCCACAAAACAATCAATTTCTGCAGTGATAACGCTGCAAGACAAATCAGATCACTAATGACACGAACTAGCGTACTTGCAATGAACAAAAAACAAAAGGGGCTGTTTGTTATCTCATTTTGGATGGGATTTAAGCAATAATTATTTTAAATCACGTCAGATAAATTTTTAAGGCTCTAGATTCAACTATTTTTATAGATCTGATTTCAATCTATTTATTGATTAATTCACGCTAGCAAATCTCAAATCTTGGGAAAAATAGCCAAATATTTTATCAGAACTTAACAAAATTTATCGCGTTAAAAAAATTTTAGATTTATTAAATTACATTATTCAAAGTACAAATGATTTAAGAACTTTGTGGGCACAAAACCTTGAAATCTAAAATAAAAACACAATATTAGACTTAAGCAATCGTTCTGTCCAACAGTTTTCAGTCTTAATCTTCTGTATCTACCATCCGATTTGAGCCAATCCGGCAAACAACACCCAGAAATTTCCCTAACACACAACTCCGAAAAGCAAATCAGAAAATCAAAATAAAACGCAATTCAAGAGAAGGTAAGAGAAATGTACCTTGCCAGAGCTGCTACGCGATTCGGACATTAGTTGTCTCGAAGAGTTCGAAGTCGCTTTAATCGGCACCAACGAGTCAGAATCCAATCCAGAATTACCTCCAGAAACAGCCAACGAGGCTTCAACATCTCCGTCCCATGTTTCCGATTTCTTCCCTATTTCCGTCCTAGGGTTTTCCTCCTCATCCTGAACCCTCGGCACGAAAACGCAAATGTTCATCCCCATGGCTTCCTTCGCCTTCTTCCACAAGCTCCCCATTTCCCTCCACCGCACCCGCACGCTAGGCGCAGTATTCCCCTTCAAATCTACCTTCTCTTCACCTAGATCGTTGTTCCGGGGTCTTTATTCGCGTGGTAAAATCGCAAGGAGAGAGAGAAGAAGCCGGGTCAGAACTGAATGCCATTGATTTTCTCTCTGCGATCCGCCGTTAGAGAGACAAAGAGCAATATCTTCTCTGGTAGAGTAGACCTTATCATCCTCTCTCTCTCTCTCTCCCGCGCTGGTTTTGACCCAGTGGGATGAGCAGCTTTTTGCGAAATTGGATGTTCGAGAATTGACAACTGCGTTAGATTATTGCCCTTGGAGCTCTTTTTATTCTAGAGATTCCACTAGTGTTCCCGGTAAGAACACGTGGTGGTTGTTTGGTAATTTCACCAATGTGTTGGGGGTAGCATAGGATTGAGTTGAAATGAAGTTGGTAGGTGAGCGCATGAGGAGGCGGCGGCGTTGATAGGGGGTGGACTTTTAAGGCAGAAGCGACTTTTATTTTCTTTATTATTTACATAAATAGCACCCGCAAGGTTACTCGACATAAAATCTTAGTATTGAAGTATAATGAAAGTGATAAAAACATAAAATCCCCCAACATCAAAAGAACATATGTAGTATCTCAAATACCAATTAGAATGAAAAATAATGCAGCCTAAAACATTTAGCAATCATTAGAACCCTAATTCTCCTGTTATCACGCCATTGATTTCTCTCCAAAAATGCAATTATTCTTTTTTTTTCCTCTCGCACTCATCTGTCGCATCCCCAATCTGCTCGATCCCACCGCCTCTCTGTGTTATAAGAGTCAAGCTTGGGCTAGGGCATGACCAACTCCTCGTCTCTCCCTCCTCCTTCCTGCACTCGTATCCGAAACTCTTGGGATACATCAAGTCACAACTCACAAGAGCTTTCAAATCTTCTCCAAACCAACAAAATTGTAATTTTGAACAATTCTTATACAGCTACATATTTAACACCTACAGTTTGATATTTACATTTGTAACCTTTTGATATTCACAATCAATATATGCAGAGACATATTTTTGCCTTTGAGAAATAAGTAAAGGTAGTATATATGAGAAAACTGAAGCTCATATTTGAGATATAAGAATACATGAGAGTTGAATGATCTGAGCGTGTATAAACAAATATCCAAGTTCAGGTGTTAGGCATGTAAAGTATAAGAATATTCTGCATATCTAATGACAACTTTGAAACAATATTAAACCAAATGTAAATTTTCTTAACATATTTTCAACACAATATTACATATTTTCCTTTCAATTCTGCGGCTACAAATATTCTATTTTTTTGTAAATTTACGCACATACCAGTCATTTGTTATGTACATTTCGCGAAATGGTAAAAGCTTTGTAGCTAGTACATTTCGCGACGCTATGGAGAGTTTTCCCTTCGGAGATCCGGAGAGAAAACTCCCCACATTCCCTCACCAAAACAAGAGGCGGCGATGTCGTATTTCCAAGGGTCTAAACCTTAGGTTTCCTAGGATCGACCTACCGCTTGCTCCTTTGCATGTTGTGTATGTGCATGTACATGTTTGTCTGCATGATCGATATCATCTACTTGAGTTGTATTCCTTCGGGTCACTGCCTTACCGGCATACCTCTTTTCGGGCTCCTGCCGCTACGGCATGCCTACCTCTGGGTCACTGCCTTATCGGTATACCCTCTTTTCGAGCCCCTGCCACTACGACATGCCTACCTGTGGGTCACTACCTTACCGGTATACCCTCTTTTCGGGCCACTGCCGCCACGGCATGCCCACATTCGGGTCACTGCCTTATCAGCACACCATCTTTTCGGGCCCCTGCCACTACGGCATGTCCATTCCTACGAGTCACTGCCTTCATGACATACTCTTTGTCACTACTTATATGTTCTGATTTTCATGCATTAGCATTTGCATTTGCATGTTTGCATGGATAACGAGCCAGGTTCGTTAGGAGAGTGATCCCGTGTTGGTCGCGATGCTTTAACGAGCATTGCTTGCTGGGTTGATCCCAGTGAGCAATGTGAGTTAAGTCAGCAGGATTGACATGAGTATGATTGTGCTAAAGATCTAATAGATCTAACTTGCGTCACCGCTCTTTGTGACACCCTTTAGATCCTTTAAATCTTTAGGATGGGGCCGGTATGAAGACCCCGTCAAAGTCATACTATACTCAGACTTACCCCTCACTTATATATTAGGTTGATGCCCCGTCAAAGTTATGCTATACTCAGACTTACCCCTCACTTATATACTAGGTCGATGCACTTTCTCGGTAGATGGTTTGTTAGGCTAGGATTTAGGGTGCTAGATAGTCTTTTTGATGCCTGGCTATTGTTCTCTGTTGGATTGGTTGCCCTAGTCAGGTATTTTTCTTTTGCATTATGCTTGTGAAGTGATTGCATGTTGCATATGTGTGGTAGTATGTTAGGGCGTTCTTATGCAGGGAGCCATGCCTATTTTCATACACACACACAGGTACCGCTATAGGGGGAGCAAGTAATGATTTCTGACTCTTTTGCTTGCAGGTGCTATTAGCTCCCCCCACTTTTAAGGCATGGCTCACGATACATTATGTGCATGTGAGTTTTCCCGCTGACATTTGTTTTCATGTAGGATTGAGTCTTTTTCTTTTCTCGATGTATTTTTTTTTAGAGTCTAGGAGAGTCTTGTAGCAGAAATAAGATACAGGCATGGGTTCCAAGATGTTAGCATGGGAACCACGTGGAGGGGACCAGGAGCAGATGCTCGTGCCCCGTATCTTAATTCTGCATTTTATATTGATGTATAGGACCGGGCATGTATATGCGGAGTCCGACCGCCCTTTTTCTTTTATGGGATATGTTGCCGACCCAGCGGCACCGGCCTGTTTATTATTTTAACTTAGCTTGCTTTATTTTTTACATCATGTTGCATGTCTGCACTTGCATGTGTTTTTCCTTGTTTTCTTTCTGTGTTTTATCTAGGATTTCACGATACAACATAGGCTCATTAAGGACCCCTAAAATTGTAATTTCTTATATAATCTTAAATAAAATCTTCAAGATAATTAAAATTTAGGATTAAAATATTCAGGATCTAAAAATTGCAACTTTNGAAATATAATGCAACTCTTTTTTTATTGACCAAATGGGGTTTAAATGATATCGAGCACTTTAGAATAGACATGTAATATTCCATGTCAATTAATTACACAATAGCTGTCTAAAAAATCTTAACCATGTTTTGAATGATTGGCTTGGCTTCATTTGATCTTGNAAAGAAATATAATGCAACTCTTTTTTTATTGACCAAATGGGTTTTAAATGATATCGAGCACTTTAGAATAGACATGTAATATTCCATGTCATTTAATTACACAATAGCTGTCTAAAAAATCTTAACCATGTTTTGAATGATTGGCTTGGCTTCATTTGATCTTGATCACATCACTTTTTAGTAAATTTGGTATATTCACAAATATCAAACTTTATTGAAAGTTCACTCATAAGAAGTTGAGCCCATCTGCCAAAGTGGTTGAATTTGTCTCGCCTGCTAAAGTGGTTTCACTGAGCCTATCTACATAAGTGACTGAATCAAGCCCACATATTAAAATGGTCGAATCGAGACCACCACAATAGAGTCAACTTTAAAAAGGAATTAGTGTGACCGATAGAGACACATATCAATCCTTCATAAAAGTTTTCGCAAAACATTTAGAACAAAAATCTTTTGAAGGTGTCAGAGATGGTTGTCATATTGACCATATTTAACANATTTCGCAAAACATTTAGAACAAAAATCTTTTGAAGGTGTCAGAGATGGTTGTCATATTGACCATATTTAACAGCTAGACGATTACAAATCTCACCCACATTAAAAATATCAGCAAAGCTCACCATAGAATGTCGACAAGTGATAAGACATCAAATGTTTCGTGATGTTGGCCTTTAATGAATAAAAGGGGAGCGAGCTCCTCTCACAAGAGAATCCTTCATTTGGTTTCGACCTTGGAAGAACCTTTCTCCTAAAAGCTCGGAACCCAAAGAAATTTTAAAGAGAACTTGTTCCTCATGCTATTAATCATACATGTATTACTCAGAGTTCATTCTGGAAAACTTCATTCATCTTCCTCTTCCTTTTTCCATCATATTCTCCACGTTATTGAGTACTTACCAAGTTGCATGTAATCACCAACAACAGAAGACCCCACGTTCAAAAAAACTTCATGCATTTACTTTTGTTGAAATTTTAAGCTCCATTAAAAAAAATAATATTAAATTAAAGATGTCATAAATTTATTTTTAAAAAAAATTAATTTAAAGAGATTAGTAGTTCGTAGGTAATTTATTTGGTCACGTACCAATCTAAACCCTAAACCCTAAACCCTAAACTCTAAATCCTAAACACTAAACCCTAAATAATAATAATAATAATAATAAGACTAGTCTTGGGTCAAATTTTCATGGCAGAATAATAATAATAATAATAATAAGAGGACTTGTGTTCCTTTGCGTCCAATTTCCGCGGTATTCCGCAGTTTGTTTAGTCGTATTGTCTTCCTTTTTCTTCGCCTTGACCCGCACCAATATATTAACGCCCTCCTTCTCTGACCAGATAAGAGCTGAAACTTTCAGGCGGTAGGCGTTCATGGCAATCATCCTGCAACATTCTCTCTCTTTTCCTCACTCTATATAATTGCAGCCGTCGTCTCCTCCTTCCAAATTGGTCTCAACTCATTTCTCTTTCAAGCTGCAACATTCTCTTCGCAAGGAGTAATCAATCGAGAGGTTCTGAAAAGAGGGGAAGGATGAATATTGTGAGCCGGAAGATCCACCTGTACAACGTNTCTTTGATGTTGGGTGCAAATAAATAGGGAAATAATATTATCGGGCGTAGAATTAGAGATTTTAGAGTGAGAGGACTAAAATCCTCAATTTGGTCCTATCGTTTGGGTGCTGAAGTGTAGATGTTAGCCCTCAGGAGGGAACGTGGGAGCAGTCATATCGTTTGGGTGCTGAAGTGTAGATGTTAGCCCTCAGGCGAGGGGAACGTGGGAGCTCAATTCAATCCTATCGTTTGGGTGTTGAAGTGTAGATGTTAGCCCTCAGGCGAGGGGAACGTGGGAGCTCGGAAGTGAGAGCCGATATCCTCCCAGCCTAGCTGCATATTCAGTAAACAAGCGTAGGATTATTCAATGTTCTTTATGTCTGGACCAAAAGGTAAAGAATAGGTATGCTCCTATTTGACACAATATAAATTGAACTAATTCACTTTATCCATTCACTTTAATTTTTTGACAAGGAGAATGATGCTTTCTTATATATTGAATATCACAATTAAACCCTCATTAGTATCATTAGTTATTTAATAGTTAAGATATATTGAATATCACATTAAAAACCTCATTAGTATAATTAGTTATTTAAGAGTTATTAAAAATTTAAATAGTTATTTTAATTTTCTATTAGTGACAGATAAACAAATTGAACTTCGTTGTTGCAATTAAAGTATTGCTTTTCTAAATCAATTAGTGACAAATAAGCAAATTAAACTTCGTTGTTGTGATTAAAGTATTGCTTTTCTAAAATCTTAGTTCGTAATTCTAAACCACTCCCTGTCGGATCGATATTTATGACTCAATTAGAGCCCTATATTACTTAAGCGATACGTATACTTGCGTTGATAAGTGTGACTTTACAATTATTTAATATTTATCTTATATTTTAAACATATAAAAAGTCGCGGTTAATTAAAAAATGTCAAAATTTATTGAAAGTTCACTCATAAGGAGCTGAGCCCATCTGCCAAAGTGGTTGAATTTGTCTCGCCTGCTAAAGTGGTTGAACTGAGCCCATCTACATAAGTGATTGAATCAAGCCCACCAATTAAAATAGTCAAATCGAGACCACCACAATAGAGTTAACTTTAAAAAGGAATTAGTGTGACCGATAAAGACACATATCAATACTTCATTAAAGATTTCGCAAGATATTTGGAACAAAAATCTTTTGAAGGTGTTAGTGATGGTTGTCATACTGACCATATTTAACAGCTAGACAGATCTCACCCACATTAAAACTATCAGCAGAGCTCACCATAGAAGGTCGACAAGCGATAAGACGTCAATTGTTTCGTAATGTTGGCCTTTAATGTATAAATGGGGAGCAAGCTCCTCTCACAAGAGGATCCTTCATCTGGTGTCGACTTTGGAAGAATCTTTCTCCTAAAAGCTCATAACCCAAAAAAAATTTAGAGAAAACTTGTTTCTCATGCTATTACTCATACATGTATTACTCAGAGTTCAATTTGGAAAACTTCATTCATCATCCTTTTACTTTTTACATCATCTTCTTTATGTTATTGAGTACTTACCAAGTTGCATGTAATCACCAACAAAAAAGGACCCCACGTTCAAAAAACTTCATACATTTACTTTGTTGAATTTTAAGCTCCATTAAAAAAATTAATATCAAATTAAAGATCTCATACATTTAGTTTTAAAAAAATTAATTTAAAGAGATTAGCAGTTCGTAGGTAATTCACTTGGTCATGTATCAATAATAATAATAATAATAATAAGACTAGTCTTGGGTCAAATTTTCAGGGCAGAATAATAATAATAATAATAATAATAATAATAATAATAAGACTCCTGTTCCTTTGCGTCCAATTTCCGCGGTATTCCGCAGTTTGTTTAGTTGTATTTTCTTCCTTTTTCTTCGCCTTGACCCGCACCAATAGATTGATGCCCTCCTTCTCTGACCAGATAAGAGCTGAAACTTTCAGGCGGTAGGGGTTCATGGCAATCATACTGCAACCTTCTCTCTCTTTTCCTCACTCTATATAATTGCAGCCGTCGTCTCCTCCTCCCAAATTGGTCTCAACTCATTTCTCTTTCAAGCTGCAACATTAAGGAATAATCAATCGAGAGGTTCTGAAAAGAGGGGAAGGATGAATATTGTGAGCCGGAAGATCCACCTGTACAACGTCACCATGGGGCTCTACATGCTCGATTGGTGGGAGAGATACCTATTCAGTATCCTTGTTCTTAATGCATGCAACTCGAGATCTTAAATTAGGGCAAGATTTTTGTTGTAATGCCTTTTATTTCCATGTTCTTTTAAATTTTTAGATGATGGTGTTACATCCAACTTGGTTGTAGAAATCGTTTTATTTTTCTGTTGGAAATAGGGAAATTTGAGTGTTTTTAGGCATATGATGCCTTAACACGAACTAGACATATTGGTCATCGTGCTCCTCTGGTTCATCTGCTACAATGGGACTCGGTCGGCCAACGAACTCTTCGACAGGTAAATTGGGGTACTTTTTAGAGCAAAAATGCTTAGTTTCTATGTGGAATTATGAGGGAATTCTGGATGCCCTAGGCAGCAGAGATCATTTGGTCACTGTAGTTCAACTTTTTCGTGCATTGATTTGTTTCTTGCTTGTTATAGATACTTTTATATTATCAATGGCGAGCAATAGAGAACAAAATAGAACAAAAATTGGAATAATTAGCTTACAATGACATTCCTGTGCTACCCTGATTCAAAAAATCTCACCTGGAATCCAAAATTTGGATGCTTGCTCTTACTTCGGTAATGGCTTGGAAAATTCATCACTGATTAGACGGTGCAGTACCGCAGCTTCAGCACAGCTAAATAGAAGTTTTCTTGCTTCTCTTAACTTTGATAATGTATTTCAAAGAAGATAGCTTTAAAACTGTTTTCTTCTTGGTGTTCAGTACTTGTTTCTCGTGCGTTCATTTCACTTTTAAGGCACAACTTTGGTATTTTCTGTTTCTTAATTAAATTTAGGCTGATGAGCAGCAGTCCAATATTTAGGATCCCTTTGCTTTGTTGCAGTTTTGCTTCATGGGTGGATTTAAGTTTTTGATCGACTTTTTTTGTATGTTTATAGAGTTTTTGGATTGCTGATATCTTGTGTCTTGCTATCTTGATAAGATATTGGATTGTTTGGTTTAGCAAGATCCCTATGCAAATACCTGCTTATCTAACATAACTCCTATATAGATTAGCCACGCTGTATCTTAATAATTGTTGCGTGTCGAAAAATTCACGGCATCAGGGTAGTATTTTAATTTCTTAGTGTTGCATGAAGATTCAACACATATTCAACACACACGCAGTTAAAAGAAAAGTTGTCGGATGAATCACTAGAATTTTTATGTGGAAAAACCGTGGAAGGGAAAAACCACGGGGCCTAAGCTAGTAAAAAAAAAACCACTATGTAATTGTAAGTACACGAGTTCACTTTTCTCATGAATTAGAGAAAATGAAATTTCAAAACTGATAATCATAGATGTACAATAGTATTTTATAATAGCCATAATTGGGCTACAATAAATATGGTTCTTGGCTATGTAGCAATAGTTGGTCACAAAGCCGTAGCTGGCAGCTGCAATAACTGCAGTCGATCACATAAGTTGTAGTTAGAAGTTGTAATAGTAGATGTTAGCTACAAAGATCGTAGTTTGTGGTTACAATTAAGGGTTTGTTTGGGGTGGCTGCAACTTTTTAAAAAGGTGGTTATAAAGTTGTGGTGAATAAAATAATTTCTTAGAAAGCTGCGGTGAGAATTATACATATATTATTTTCTAAGAAATAAGACAACTTTCCTACAACCTCCGCATTTTAATAGGTTAGATTGAAAAAACAATTTTCCACCCAAAAATTGTTAAAAAGTAGTAAGAAAGCAACTTCTTAAACAAAACTGTGGCGGCGGCCTGAAAAACAAAGTAGGCAAAAAACTGTCCCAAATAGACCTTAAGCATCTTCTAAGATGAGTGTGGCTTCTAGTCCCTTAGCTACTTATGTCCAGATAAGCTAAGTGCCCTAAGACTATAGTTAACTCTACTTAAGGTTGTTTTCTTTGGGAATCTTATTCTTTGCATTTGAGCTCCTCATTCTTCCGATTGTCATTGGTGAGGCTTTGTTTGCTATATGATAATTTTGAATCAGATCCATTCACTAAATGTTATNTACTAAATGTTATTTGATTTACAAATCCTTTCTCTTGTAAGGAGTTAATAGTCAAATGGTTTGGCAATTCAGAAGAAACAAGATAATTTTTAAATAGAGATTTCAATATTTTTTTATTCGTTGTAGTAATATTAACTTGGGGCTTGCAATAATAACAAGGCTTTGTTTGCATTCCTCTTTTGTTTTCTTCCAATGCAATTGGTCTATGTTCGTTATCTTCTTCTTCCTCCACTTCTAGCCCTATTGGCTAGGGTTTATGATATATTCCTTGCTCTTTGCAAGTCGTCAACTAGTTTTTGAGATCTTAAATTATAAAGTTTTATTTACAATCAATTTTGCCTTTTTTTTAAAAAAAATTTTTTTAGTATGTTTTTGAGATCTTAAATTATACATGTTTTTTATTTTTTGTTTCTAAAAACAATGTAACATGTTCTTGAAAGCACTTAAAACCACATTTTGGTGTTTTTAAAATAATTGTATCATAATCAAACAAATTAAACATATTTTGTTTCAAATCAAAACATAAACAAATAATTGAAAACAAAAAAACAAAAGTGGTCCTAAATGGCTCCTTTGCTAAAAATTGAAATCAATTACACGCATTTTCAGCTGTTAGTATCAACTTATCTTTCCGACTTAACAACTTAACTCATCTTACCTCCTAAGCTTCAAAAACTTACAAGATATCTTTTATTGGCTCATCCTCACGAAAATAGAAAACTAAACATGCCCTAATGGTTTTTTAGACAGGAGGAGTTCTCCTCTTCAAGGTTGATCTCTAGGACTAAATTAGATTTGTCTACACCTTGCATATACTACTCACCCATTCGGATTTAACCCCATTTCTCTTCCCCAGAGTCAATCTACTGCACCTCAATTTATGCGGAACAAGCCTTCGTTTTAGTTTTTAAACTCTTAAAAAATAGTAAAATTCTATAAAATTTTGTTGGTGGCTAGATTTTTCTTATTGAACCTTTCTCTCGTCCATCTGCTCCTTCTTGACTGTAATATACATGAAGATTATTTCTTATAACTCTGTATTTCTATGAAACTTGTTCATTTCTAAACTATCTGCTTCATCATTCATTAGATAAACCTCTTTGATACTTTGTGCTCACATTCCGTCCCCCTCTGTGTTTACAACTAATTTAAACAGATTAATGAGCTGAAGTACTGATTTTGAATCCAACTGCACGATTCTACGTCCAAAGATTCATATGCTACATGCTTTTCTTCTAAGTTTTTTATGAATTTTTGAATTTGAACAAGTTGTTCTGGAACTTAACAATGCTACCCTTACTGCATGCTAGAAGTTTCTGACATGATCAATCTAACATTACTGAGCTATTGGAAGGTTTAAACGATTCATTTAGACAAAAGAGGGTTCACAATTCGTACGTATTTACATATCTAATACCTAAACTTTAACTTCACATCAGAAAATACCGTTAATACTAACATTTTTAAATGAATGCACATTTTCATGCATGATTTTTGGTGTGATTATAACAATAAGGTGTTAAAAATATAAACATCAGACTTTAGTTATTAGATACAAATAAATAATAATTATATGGTATGTATGTAAAAGCTCAGAAGCTGATTTAAATTTGTGTTTTATATGCTCTATTAAATGTCAAAATATTAAAAGGCTTATACAGAATAGGATAAAGTTATTATGAATAATTAAGAAAATCAAGCTCTAGAATAGGATAAAAATCACAGCAAATGGCATTTTCATTCCAATCACATAATTCTTATCTATTGACATATTGGATACCTAAACTTTCAAATTTGCGTGCATGACACTTAAATTTTTAACATCAATCAAATAATATTCTTATTATTAACCTTTAAAAAATGAAATATACATTTACATGTATAACTTTACAACACCAAAGTGTTAGAAATATAAATATCAAAATTTAGATGATAGATATGTTAATATATAAAAATTGTGTGCCATATATGTTAATNATTTAAAAAATGAAATATACATTTACATGTATAACTTTACAACACCAAAATGCTAGAAATATAAATATCAAAATTTAGATGATAGATATGTTAATATATAAAAATTGTGTGCCATATATGTTAATTCAAAAAGTTTATCTACAAGGCAACTTCACGAAAAATTTCATTTAGTCGTCAAATGTATGAGCTTCAACACACCCTACTGCCAGTTAGTAGATGAAAGAGCTATAATTGATTGAATGGAAAATCATAAATAAACATAAAAAAATAAAAAAAAAGGAAAAAACTTTGTCGGTTATGGAGAACAATCAATTAAATTGAGCTCATCATTTGAGAAAAAAAAAAAAAANCCATATATGTATAGATTTTGCTATATTTTCTCAAGAAACTTCACGAAAAATTTCATTTAGTCACCAAATGTATGAGCTTCAACACACCCTAATGCCAGTTAGTAGATGAAAGAGCTATAATTGATTGAATGGAAAAACATAAATAAACATAAAAAAATAAAAAAAGGAAAAGGCTGTGTCGGTTTTGGAGAACAATCAATTAAATTGAGCTCATCATTTGAGAAAAAAAAAATTATCCATAAATTTCACTTTTTTATTATTTGAACTCAAGATATATAATATCAGATTCAAGCAAATAAAAAATTGGGGAGAAGATGTATGACCTAAAGTCAAAGGACATTATATTTGATTTGTACTTAGAAATTCATTTTGACCAGTCAAATGTAATTTTTTAAATTTTAAAGCCTCAAATATTTGAGCTAGAAATTTTAAGAAATGGTTTCATGATTGTATAATTTTATTTTCTGAAAATTTTTACTTGAGATTGATAAATTTGAGGAGCCTGAGATTACTGAATTTCAATTTCACTAAAAAGTTAGGATATCAAAATAAAATAAAACAAATAAATAAATAAAAATAAAAAAGTAAAATAAAATCAAGAGAAACTCGTTCTTGTTGTTTGATGCGATTGTCTAAGGTTTTTATAGGAATGATCATNCCAAAGGACATTATATTTGATTTGTACTTAGAAATTCATTTTGACCAGTCAAATGTAATTTTTAAAATTTTCAAGCCTCAAATATTTGAGCTAGAAATTTTAAGAAATGATGTCATGATTGTATAATTTTATTTTCTCAAAATTTGTACTTGAGATTGATAAATTTGAGGAGCCTGAGATCACTGAATTTCAATTTCACTAAAAAGTCGGATATCAAAATAAAATAAAACAGATAAATAAATAAAAATAAAAAAATAAAATAAAATCAAGAGAAACTCGTTCTTGTTGTTTGATGCGATTGTCTAAGGTTTTTATAGGAATGATCATAACGATACATCCAAAGTCTATAAATATGTCATGTTTTTTGGTTTTACACATTGGATGACTTATGGCTAAGAAAGTTCCTACGAAAGAATTTTATAGCTCAGCCTGTTGTTTGAAAACCTAATTGAGAGATTTCACTTCTTCATGCTTATCTTCCTTCTTTCTTTTTCTTTCTTATGAGTAGGAGAAAATTACTCCAAACATTTCTCTTAATTTCTAATGCTAGTTGTTGACAAATGTTGATAGCCATCCCATCCCTTGTTGTTAGCTAATATTGATAATTGTCTTTGCTCATCATATGATGCTCATTTTACTTAAAATGCTACCACCCATACTTTGATGCTCAACCTTTACAAAGCATCATCAATTGATATGTTTCTTTTAAATTGGAGCAACAACCAAGCTAAATGCCCACCATCGCCTAACATTTTACTTTCTCTTTGATCACCGTTTGACTCCTGTCAATGTTTGGCATGCGACATTCAACTTACATCTTTTCAATCATCTCAGAACTCTCGTACTAGGAGGACTAAGTTGATAACACATGGTTACCACTTCTAAATTTTTGTTTCCATCATTTTTGAACGCTTACCAATGATTGATGCGAGCATCAGTCAACTACTAATGCCTGATGTTTATATTTTCAATCACTCGATCTCTCTTATTAGAAGAACAATTAAGCATATTTTATTTAAGAAGAATATTACTTGAAGAAGTTGTGCCCATTTGTATTGACAAAAAAATTTAAATTACTAATGAATTAGGTTTATTGTAAGTTATGAGGTCCTGAGATGGAATTGTCGGCCATAATTTTTGAAAATAATTTAAATTTAATTTATTATAAATAATTTTGATTTTTGAAAATAGTATTTTAATTTTAAAATGAGTGAAACCAAATAGATCTCATTCATTTGATAGTTTAAGTAACCGAACACATCACTACAAGTGATACATCACCTTGAATGATAAACATATCACTTGACAGGGGGCTTGGTTATATAAATTATATAATTTATGACATTCGTTTGGTCTGCGGAATGTATGACCGACAAGTTCCCCTACCTAATATAAAAATTAGATATGATTTATTTTATTTGGGTTCTTAGTTTCCTATAGAGTCAAACTTCTATAATTAATTACATCTTAAGAACAGTGGTTCTGTTTTCAAGATTTCAAAGTTTAGGTTTTCAAGGCTGGACATAGGAAAGTCAAAAAGGAAG
Source organism: Phalaenopsis hybrid cultivar (assembly GCA_002079205.1). Classification (NCBI taxonomy): domain Eukaryota; kingdom Viridiplantae; phylum Streptophyta; class Magnoliopsida; order Asparagales; family Orchidaceae; genus Phalaenopsis; species Phalaenopsis hybrid cultivar. Next base: position 123,101 of record JXCR01143855.1, read on the forward strand.
GACTCAAAATAGAAACAATTATTTTAGGAGTCCGAAGAAGTGAAAGGCAGGGGATGTCATGGATCTGAGACAAGTCTTGGTGACTTATCAAACTATCCTATAGTTTGATTACATGTCTTTGAAGCAATTTTATTTATTGTTTTAATCTTACAATTTGTTTTAGAATTTAAAACTTACATTCACACAATATCCGATCGTGCAAGTAGTTTAGGAAGATAAGAGGATTTATGCATACCGAACGACAATCTCGGAATTCTAAGAGAGTTAGAACTTACGATATACAACATAGTTGTGCAAGAGCTTAAAGATAATATGAAGACTTATGTCGCACTAGACAGACTACCTCGACATCCTATGCATTTGTTGTTGTTTAAACTAAGGTAGGATTTAGTTGACGTAAATCAATTTCACATTTGGTCTTGCTGAAGTCGACCCACTTCTTATTGTGTCTGGATCGTCGTCGTCCTCCATTTCTTTGCTTCCTCGTTCCGCTTCCTAGAAAGGCTGCTCCGAGCTCCTTAACGTGACGCTTTAAGTTCAAGGTTTACGTGTGAATTACGCATTACAGTTGGGTCAGTGTCCTGCAGTAGGGTACCACCTAATCGGTGTCCTACTATTTTCTATCCTAGGAGGTGGGCCCTACATGTATTGTAAGTAAATGCAGGAGTAGAAGAACGGTAAAAGTGCAGTAAAGAAAGCAGTATAAAGAGCAGTAAAAATAAAATAGACATATGTACTTAGCATATCTGCTGCTGCTGCGAAAGATATCAGTATCACAAGCAAAAGTGAACAAGTATTACAGAGACTTTAACTAGCACGATGAACATGTATGTATATGTAAATGCACGAATAAAATGATAAGTAAAAGAACAAGTGACAAGTAAAAGCGACATATGAAAGACTGAAGTGGATTACAAGAATTCAGGCTCGGGCAGACTCAGATTTGTCACTCTTGAAGAACTCCGTAGGCAACCGTTGGTCATCTACATATATAAAGTTCGACATTCAATTAGAAATTTTCAATAAAACAATCGTAGGAAGGCAATTCTGAACCCAATATAGGTAATTGACAATCGGATGATTAGATTGTATTATCCAAAGTTTGTGGTTTGTCATGCATATAAAAGAAAATAATTTTCTTTTATTTGACAATTGAAAGTATTTACATCGTAAGGAAAGTATATGTTCTGTCATTATATCTGTATATTTTGCAAAATAAATCGTCCACGAGTCGATTATATTGTTGGGCTAGAACTATCGACAACTTAAGAAAGCAAGGCTCCTCACTAGTCTAATATCGGTGAATAATATTGTCATCCTACATTCTCACAAGGTCATTGGGTTAGGTCCCGATGTTATAGGATGCAATATTATTCTGCTTTATTCGCATGTCTTTATCATCACCGACCTTAAACTTCAAAATCATCCAAATTATAGCATTGTTTGATGATTCATAAATAGCCAAAGCTATATAAGTGCAATTATATTGAGACATAATCACCATAAACAAAATCATCAAGCAAGAACAAAGAAAGAAAGAAAAAGGGAGAGAAGGAAAAGAGAGAAAACTGAATGACCACGACACTCAAACCCCCCTTAAACAAAGCTTATTTAGGCTTAAAACAGTATTTAGATCCCTCCAAATAGCAAGCGAATCAACCCAAAATTAATGTTTAAAAACTCCAAAATCAGTGTTTATCAAACCCCAAAATGGTGTTTAACCATCATGAGAAACCACATTCAAATCTCCCAACATAGCAAACAAATCAGGCCAAAGAAATGGACATTTCAATCTTCCCGAAATATCAAGCAAATCAGGCTTGAAAAGAACATTTGAAGCTTCCAAAACGATGAGAATATAGCACTTGCGTCCCTCCCAAAAGCAGGAGGTGTACCGAGTAGGGGTAACTGGGAGGCCAATTCCGAAACGATCAAAAGAAAGCACCTGCCAGCAGGTCACGGTTAAGGGCAAGAGGGAAAGCCACCAAACAGACCCAAATACTGAAGCCCAAAAACCACCAAACAGACGCAAATAATGCAGCACAGAAACCACCAAACAGACTCAAATACTGCAGTCCAAAAACTACCAAACAAACCCAAATACTGCAGCCCAAACAACCACAAATAAAGCCTTAAAATCACAGCTAACAGCCACAATTAAAACCCAAAAACCGCAGCCCGTGTAACTTTAAATTCTCATGAATATGAACATGTGGAAGATCTCCAATGATAATATATATATATAAAGCAATGAAATGAACTGCAAGAAGTGGGTGGTGGGTATGTAAATGTGGTTGTTTAGGTGTTATAAATGTAAACATATAAGAATTGGGTGGTGGGTATGTAGATGCCCCTAAATAGGTAGACTCTCGTAGAAACTTCAGTAATCTCCAACAAAATAGGGCCAATATATATTTGCATTACCCATAAATGGCTAAAACCGAAAGTCTTTCACAATCCTTTCTCAAATCAGATTTGTGTATGTTGATATATCCATATAAATCACAAATATGTCTTAATGTATTATTTTTAAACATAAATACATCTTCAAGCAAAAACTTGGATAGCGCATTTACAAAAATGCCACTCAATTCTTACACATTTACATATTTAACACTTATGTAACGTAAATTGCTTTTGCAAATTAGGAACAATGATTATATAGAAGATTTGAGAGGTGTAAATGTAACATGCAAAGCTTAGGTATTAGGTATATGAGTACACATGAATTGAGAGATAATGTAAGCTTTCATTAAAAAAGATTTTTTTTTTCCGCAACCAAGAAATTAGCCAAAACCCTCATAAAATTTCAAAGTTAAAGTACTTCATTATGTTAAAGTAATATGCCTCAAACACTTTCGACAAGACCGCCACCATATCCATTGGGCCGCATCCATCGTCGAACTATTGTTCCCCGGTCACTATTGTTTTCATCGTCGAACTACAATCATCTAGCCATCACCAGAACCACCGCCATTAGGCCACCATCCTCGAACCATTGTTGTCGTCGGACCATGGTCATCGTGACGCTACCATCTTCGAACTACCACTAATTGGCCATCATCGTCGCTACCACCATAATGACGTTGTAGCCTTCAAACCACTGCAACCTGACCTCCACCGACTCTGAGCAATTGCCTCCACTATCGCTGAGTCACTTTTATAGTCGTCAGATCACCATTGTCGGACCACCGTCGTTGGCTACCGTCACCGAGCCAACGTTGAACCACCATCATTGTGCTAGATCCTTGATGTTGAGCCTCCACCACCATGTCAGAGCGCCATCGCTGGTCATTTGCCGTCACCTTCAAAACACCATCTCCGGGACATCATCACCATGTCAGACCAATGTTGCCAAGCTACTGTAGCCACTAGATCACCGACCCTGGATCGACGATGTGCCTCGACCTTTGTCTGACCGCCATAACTAGAATCTACCATCATTGCTAAGTCATCATCTCCCGACAATCGCTATGTCGAGTTACCATCGCTCGGTTGCCACCGTTATTGTGGCACACCATCACTGTCGTTGGATCATCATCTTCTGGTCATCGCAGTTGCTGCCACTCTGAACTTGCTTTGTCATCATCATCATCGATGAATCACCGACGCGCGAACAAAACTGTTACAATCACTAGATCACTGATATTCACCACCACCTCCAACACGTGGCCACCACCATCAGTGACGATGAATCAAGATCACCATACCCCCGTCGTCGTGTTGTGAAAAAACGACGATAATAAAACAAAAAATGAAGCGATTAAAATTGCACGCAGAAAAAATACCAGAACGACACATAGATTTACGTAGTTTTACAAATTTGCCTACGTCCACGGAGCTACAGAGGATTTATTTCTTTGAGGAATTACACTGTCAAGCACCTCATCGTTTACAAGAAAATCTCTATTTTCTTTTCTCCCTTCCTCTCTCTCTATCTTTCTCTCTTTCTCTTAGCTCTGAAGATGACTTGACTTGGCCTTGTTTGGCTTTGCTTGACTTGTATTTCCTTTAAACCCAAAAAGACTATTTATAGAAACCATGAGAGTGGTAGTGAGAGGTAGGTGAGCGGTAGGTAGGATGTGGTAGGTAAGCGGTAGGTGAGCGGTAGGTGGGATATTTAATTAAGAAGCTAATTAAATTCGATGGACCAGGTCTCTATATTACCCAACAATTCTCCCACTTGGAGACTGAGACACTGAATGCATCACCTACTAGCTGCATCATCTACTAGCTGTACAGATATTTTCCTCAAATATGATATCCTCCACCTCTGCAACTCGAAGCCCCTGTCTTCATGCAAGAAGACCAGCTGAAGTTGAGCACAACTTCAGCTTTTCACGAGTAACACCCTCAGTTGACATATCACCGTCAACGTAGCCTCGTACCACCAAGCTCTTTCCTGGGTTACTCTTGTATCTGCTTACAATTCCCACTGCATGAGCAATATCCTGCCCTTACTGAAAGCCCTTTTCAACAAATCCAGCTTGTACCTCTTACTGCCACCAAACACAATCTTCACCCTGTATACCCACTTGTTGTGCAATGTCTTCTTCCTTGGTAAAAGTTCTGCCAGCTCCCAAGTTTGATTCCTTGGCAGGGAATCCGTCTCCTCCTTCTTGGTCAGCTCCCACTTGCTCGAATTCTTATCTTGCAAGATTTCTTCATAACTCTGTATTTCTCCACCATTTGTCTGTATAAGGTCTGGTTTTCTTGTCTTTGGCGCTCTGCCATTTTTTAGGAAATGAATCTTCTTCTGCTTCCCCGTAATGCATCTCTAACTCATGTGTTTTCGACTGAGTAAACGTGTAGTCATATACAGTGTGTCAGTTTTTTTACCCGAGCCGGTATTAATGCTCCTTTTGTAATCTTTCAGGTGTTATTTGAGAACACTACCGAATGACCACCCTCATTGAGCTGCCCAACAGAGATGAGATTTTTCTTCAACTCTGGAACGTGTTTGACTTTTTGCAAAGTTTATTTGTTGTTGTTAGGTAGTGCAATATCAACGTCTCTCATTCCCACCACGTTCAGAGCTTTTCCATCAGCCAGATATACCTTCCCAAAGTTACCTGCAACATAATTTCGCATTAACTCCCGACGGGAAGATGTATGGAAAGAAGCCTTTAAATCCAGTATCTAGTCATAAACAGAACTGTAAACTTTCAGAAATAGTGCATCCTGTATTTCTTCAGATACAACATTATCGTCATCATTCTCCTTCTTAGGATTCCTACAGATCTTTTTTAAGTGGCCAGCCTTGCCACAATTTCAGCAGGTTGTCTGTTGACCTGACTTTGATTTTGATCTTCCACGGTTTGAGTTTCTGTATTGTGATTTCCCTCTGAAATCAACAATCAGCGTCGAACTCGAACTCGAGGTCTCGCCAGAATCTTTCCTGCGCACCTCCTCAGCCAAAATCAAATCATGAATATCATCATATTTCAACTTAGATTTACCTGTAGAACTACTAACTGCCATCCTCATAGCTTCCCAACTATTTGTGAATGAAGTCACCAATATCAGCACACGTATCTCATCATCAAAATCAATTTCAACAGAAAACAACTGATTTGTGATAGTGTTGAAATCATTCAGGTGTTGAGAAACAGACACACATTCCACCATCTTCAAGTTGAATAACTTTTTCATCAAATGCAACTTGTTATTCACCAATGACTTTTCATACATACCTGATAAAGCCGCTATGATATTTGCAGTAGTCTTTTTCTTGATAACGTTGTGGGCAACCGATCTCGACTGGGTTAATCGTATAACCCCCAGAACCTGTCGATCCAACAGATTCCATTTCGCCTCGTTCATCTCTCTCTCTCTTCATCTCTTTCGCTTAGCTCTCAAGATGACTTGGTTTGGTCTTGCTTGGCTTGTATTTTTTTTAAACCAAAAGAGATTATTTATAAAAACCATGAGAGCGGTAGATGGGATGTAGGTGAGCGGTAGGTGGGATGTAGGTGAGCGGTAGGTGAGATGTGGTAGGCGAGCGGTAAGTGGGTGTGGTAAGTGAGCGGTATGTGAGATACTTAATTAAGAAGCTAATTAAATTGGGTGGATCGGGTCTCCACATTACCCAACACGTTGATCTTCCATTGTTTCAGCCGGGTCGTTTTCACTTCCCTAACATTTTCTATGGCTCCACTAATGAAAGTTAAGTCAAATTCTTCTATTATTATAATACTATTTTCTACTATACAACGATAGACAAAACATTATAGCTTACGTACTAATATTGTAATCATTTTAATTGGGGTAGATCAGTGTTTTTTTTTTTCACTTTTCAAGTTTTTCATGTAAAAATCTCATTTCCTTTCTTGAGCTCTTCTTCTATCTGTATATGTGCTTGATTTTAGCATAATGCTAAGACGTTAATGTAACTCTACATACGTGAATTTCCGTCACGCAACAAGCTTATTAGATTTCTCTAATAGGGGCACTCATTTTTTAGAATAGACATATAAGATTCCAAGTCATTTAGTTATCGAATAGATGTCCAAAAAAAATCTCAACCATATTTTAAATGGTTGGTTTGACTTTGTTTGATCTCAATCACATCACTTTTAATGAAATTGGATAATTTATTTGGCAAACTATCAATAATAATATTAATAATAAGATTCGTCTTGCCTTTGGTCAAATTTCTGTTGCATTCTGCTGTTTGGTTAGCCGTCTTTTCTTCTTATTTTTTTTTCTACGACTTGATTCGCTCCGATTTGTTAATGCCGTCCTTCTCTGACCAGATAAAAGTTGAAAATACCAAGTTGCAGGCGTTAGGAGTTCATGGTATTCTTCCTGCATACGATCCTACCTTATTTTTCTTTCCCCCTCACTCTATATAATCCCAGTCGTCCTCTCCTCCAAAATTTGTCTGCAACACTCTCTCCATAAGGACTAATCAATCGAGAGGTTCTGAAAAGAAGGGAAGGATGAATTTTGTGAGCCGGAAGATCTACCTTTACAACGTCACCATTGGGCTCTACAGCCTCGATCCGTGGGAAAGATACCTATTCAGTATCCTCTTTCTTTCTCTATGCATCTCTCTCTTAAATTAGGGCGACATCTTGCTGTAATGCCTTTATAACCTTGTTTTTTTAAAATTTCTAGATAATTTACATCCAACTTGGTTTTAGAAATCTGTTTTTTTTTCTCTTGAAAAATAGGAAAATTTAAGGTTTTTTTAGGCATAAGATGTCTTAACTCGAACTAGACATATTCTCCATCCTGCTCCTCTTGTTTATATGCTACATTGGGACTCGGTGGGTCACCGAACTCTACAGCAGGTGAAATTGGTAATTTATAAAAAAAAGAGCTTAAAATTGTTTTATTCTGTTTTTTAGGACCTTTTTCCTCGTGTGTTTATTTCAGTTTTCAGGCCAAGCTTTCGTATTTTCTGATTCAGAATTAAATTTAGGCTGACGAGCAGCAGACCAATATTTAGGATTCTGTGCTTTGTTGCAGTTTTGCTCATGGGTGGCTTCATCTTGGTCAATTTAAGTGTTTTTTTTTTTTTTGGAAATTTTTGCAAATTTAATCGTGAATACACACACATCGTATATACTAGGCCTTGAACCCAAGATCTATTGGTTGAAAGACTACTCTTAAGCAATAAGTTAAGTTGACTTGCATCCATATATACACACACACACACACACACACACACACACACACACACACACACACACACACACA
>JXCR01143855.1:131915-188394 GCA_002079205.1 Phalaenopsis hybrid cultivar
GTTCAAGATTAGAGAAGCCAATGATGGGATCAGGCACGCCCTAGTCATGATTTGAGAATCTAACAACGGAATCAAGTGTGCCCTAGCGATCGAACCTCACGATCTAGGATGCCAACGTTGGAATTTTGTTGTTCCTATCACGATTCAAGCTAGTTCGGAAGCCCAAACAGCCTCACGATTTGAAAACTTCCGATACAGCCGTGATTCAGGCTACTTGGAATGCTAACGATTGGATCTCAATGCACATGAATTTCACATTCGTGATTGAAAACAGTCCTAGGAGTAGTGTTAGCAAAAAAAAAAAAAAAAAAGATGGTATGAAGAAGAAATCAGAGGAAGAAGTGACTCACATAAAAAATTTAGGAGTGTTTCTCGTCCATGGAGGGAAGATTGACGACCCTCGAAGAAATGATGAAGATCGTGGAGTTTCACGCAAATTCGCCTTTGCTCATCACTTGATCAAGTGATGACATCTGGAGCCGATGTGAGCGGCTGCAATCCTAAGGGTTTGTGCTGCATCAGAGCAGGATCGTTGTTTTAAGCAGAGCTGGAGTCATGGAATCGAGTGATTGAATCTGAAGTGACTCGAGCGACAATATTTAGAAGGAATAGTGCGGCATTTGGACGACTGGAACAAACAGAAGCAAACAAGATCGAGTTAAGGGGTTGAGTGGCATCATCTAGAAGGAATTACATGGCATCTGTATGTTTGGAATGAGCGACAGCAGGCAAAACAAGATGCGTGCTATACAGGACTAGAAAAGATTGATTCAAAGGATTTTGAGCTGGAACAAGGAACCATAGGGGGATGGGACCCTGGCAGAGGGCTGCATCCAACTACAACTGTGTCTTTTGCCGCGACAACCTTTTGAGTGGACATCAATTCAAGAGTATCTGGGGACGAGCGAGCTGATTATGCGTGAACTAGACTTATGAAAGAAGGGAAGAGACACCTGATACAAAGTTGACATCGATTCTGACATCGATCAACCGCTCTTACAACAATGGGCAGAAGTTTTTCTTTTGCCATGAGGATTGCTGCCTTGGAGGAACATGAGCATACAATAATCTTGATATTAGGGGTTTCTCCCATCAGTGTGGGCCCATAAAACTACCCCCAGATACAAAAATACAAGATCAAGAGATCGATTTGAGATATGTTGGAGGTTTGTCATAGAACCTAGTGTGAGCCCTTTCTCTAGCCCAATCTTGCTATTGAAGAAGAAGGGCGGGAGTTGGTATTTCAATGTGGATTATTGGGCAATGAATAATGAACCAGTACCTGACAAATTTCTCATCCCGGTGATCAATGAGATACTGAAACAAGTTATTTGGGGCTGCTGTATTCTTCAAGTTCGACTTGAAGTCAGGATACCATCAGATTTGGATGTGGGCGCTGAATATTCACAAGATTGTTTTTCGAACTCAGGAGGGTGATTGTGAATTTATGGTTAATGAAAATGATTGTCATATTATGATGCCACGTGGTAGCCATCCAATTTGATCCAAAAATAGTTTTTTTTTTCCACCTTGAGGATATGATGCCTTATTGAGAGTGGAGTATTGTTAAAACTACACACTTAGTTTTCTGTCGTGCCAAGGCCCGCCAAATAATTTGAAGACTTATTTTAGGTGCAAAGATAAAAGGGCAATTTAGAATATTGTTAGTTAATATTATGGGCTATAAATATGATTTAATAGTTTAGGGTTATGACATCCTATGTGATTGTTCTCTGGAAAATTAGGATTAGTGTTTGGGGAGATATTGCTTACCTCTCAAATAGTAGGTTGGGAGAGAATCAACTACCCCTCAAATTACAAGTTTATCTTTTATGTAGTTGAGTTTTATTATTTTTTTGTACTAGCAGAGAAAAATATTTTATTTTACCCTAATTCATGGGGAAATTTGTTTCTCGTTCCTATTACTAGCCCTGCAAGATGGTCTTTCATCGAGCATCCTCTTGCATTTGGATTTCTTCTACTTAGACATCTTCATTCAACAGCTGACACTCGACCACTTGTACTCGACCATTTGGAGGGCTGCTATTTGTTCAAGCCTATCCTCATGGACCATATTACTACTTTGTCCATCCTTTTGTTTGTTTGGGTCTTCTGATGAACTTAGGGACGAAAAGGCCCATCAAACACTGTTGAATCCTCCCCCTGTTGGCCCATCTAGGCTGCTTCAGACTATACACATGCATACCACATAATTTATAAGTATTTACACATCTAACACCTAAATTTTGATTTTTATATTCATAGCACTTTATTTATACATGAGAATGTATATTTCACTTTTATAAAAATGATATTAGTTGCGTTTTTCATATGATATAAAAGATTCGAGTGTTATAAATATAAAAGTAAAAGTTAAGTGTTAGATATGTAAATACATACACTTGTTATATATTTACATATCTAACATTATGTATTAGATATGTAAATATATAAGAATTTGGTTTGGCATGTATGTAAATCTCCCAAATATATTTTTTCGCTAGCTGCCCATCTGGCTGCCACAGCACTTCAATTCAGTATTTTGTTCTGAAAAGCTTTTTTTGAATAAAATGTGTTGATATTTTTGTTTATTTTCAGCCACATCAAACCCAACTTAATGATTGGGGGGAACTTTGGACCAGCAGCAAACATATCTTACTAAATGTCGACCAAAACTATTATTAAGTGTAATGACATAATGTGTTTTAATTATTCTTATTATGATGTAAGCATGGAGCATTTCCTCCTTAAGATTTGAAATTAGGCATTATTGTGTTTGTAAAGCTGGTTTGAAGAGGATTTATGCGGATCAGTCCTATTACAACTAGAAATTGTATTTCTCAGCAAATGTCCTTGCAGTTTTTTGTTAGTTGCTGTTTTGATTTTGATTCCTGCAATCTCAGTTCTGAAATTTCCTCGGACTGCTTGTTATGTCTCGTCTTGTCAGAGAAAAATTATTAGTATGAACTTGTTATTAGAAATATATGCATAAGTTTATAATAAGAAATTGTTAGAAATATAGATATCAAATTTTAGTTGATAGAGAGGTAAACATGTAACAATTGTGATTTTAATATGTTATTTTGCTCTAGTAATTCAAAAAGTTAACTTACAAAGCTGTTGTAAAAATTTCATCAAGGGTTTCTTTGGTGTAGCTATTTCAATTTGAAGAAGCAGCTATGAAGTTGTTTTCGGGGAAGCTCTTGCGAGTAAGTTGTTGATGAAGCAATATGTCTGTTTGGATGTTCGGCTGTGAAGTGAAGGTGTTGGGTTGTAACTGATTTTGAGGAAAAAATATTGTAATTCTCTTGTACATATGTGCTAGTTGTAAGTTAGATGTTACGTTCATGGTTTCAAACCAAAAAACATGAAAGCTCTATCAAAAGTTACACATGACTTAATAATAAATAACACAAAAATTAAAATTATAGTAATAACGATCAATATTATCATTATATTACTACTGGTGTCCAAAAGATCAAATCTCTGGTAGAATTCTCACTAAAATTGCTTCCACACCTGCTCGCTATCTAAAATGGACTCTTCATAGTCGCAATCATCCTCCGATAATTAGCTTACATGTATCAAGCTATAGTTACAATACACAACTCTAAAAACAAAAGAAGAAGCCCTTGAACCCATATTTCTTGAGAATACATACTTTAATACATCTATCTCAACTTAAATCATAAAATAATTATTGCAAATCACAATTTAAACAAAAATAAATGGCCACAATGTTTATTTCAGACATAGCAAACTAATAACAGGGCAAGTGTGTCGTGTAATTTTTTTTTACTTTGGACTTTGGATCCTTTTGTTGTTTGCTTCTGCTTTTTGGAAAGGGATGGATTTGATTCATCCAGATGACGATCATTTTTCAGAAACGGATGGTTCAGATTCATCCGGATGACGATAAACCCTACCGCTCGTGTATAGAAAGTGCATACAAATGATTGTCATTCGTTTGCTTAATCATAGGAAAAATTATTTCATACGGACAGCACATGCAAAGATGCATGCACTGTTCGATCTCAACTGTCGATCAGAGCAAAATTATAACTCGATGGGCCCCATTTGAAAAATAATAAAAAAAAGTGCTCTGATCTACGATTAAGATCGAACAGTATATGCATGAACTATCTGAATGAATTCATTTTTCCTGCCATAGAAAATTATCCGGTGGTTATGTGGCAAATCCCGTGATGTTGTGTGACTGCCGTGCGGAAATTCCTATTAAATCATTTATTTATTTTCAAAAAATTATTGAAAGCTTAAAAATCCACTGAAATTCAATAGAAAATAAAATAAATAAAATAAAAAACTGTCGTGGATTCAGGAAGTTGTCCGGAATTTAATGGAATAAAAATATAGCATTAATTTCAATCATAATTAGCTCAATTAAATAATTAATTTGAAGTATAATTAAACCAAATAAAAAATCCAAAAAATTGGTGGATATTTGTAATTTCTTTTATAAAATTCGTGATTAATCACTATTTAATTACTAATTAATTACTTTTTAAAAATTAATTAATGTTATTAAGTCCAAAACATCAAAGTATGTATAATAACCCATCGACATTAAAGTCTTGGTGATCATGGGTTTAATTGAATGGTTATGTGGCTTAAAGGTATATTTGTAAATCTCAAAATTACATTCATTGCCCTCTTCTTTAAATTCATTGAAACAAACTTTGAAACTCATATGGTCACAAACAATCCCTTTAATTAATCATCAGAATATAAAATAAATCATCAAAATGAACAGATACTTAAGGGTTGTTTATGGGAAATGATAAATTCATAATTTAAAATAATTACAAACCTACCCTCTGCCTCTTATAGTGTCCTCAATCTTTCAAATCAATCATGTCATGAAAAGCACTCGTTTGTAGTGAAAGAACCATTTGAGCAAAATAAGTTGTAATTGAAGTTGCGAGATTTGGTAAATATGCAATTCCCAAAATTGCACTTATGCTCCTCACCCCAAAATTTCATCCCTCACACATTTCAACTCCAAGAGACTGAAGTTTTAAACACTCAATAACTCAAGCATTGTGGTCTCTGGTAGATTTATTACCACATTCAATGCCTCTGAATCCAATATCAAGTTTTCAACAGAACTATGAACTGCGAACAATAGCACATACTGTGATTCTTCATATACAACATTTGTGCTATCATTCTCCATCTTCTTAGGATTCTTGCAGTTCTTCTTGGGATTCCTGTAATAGTACATACTGTGATTCTTCATATACAAGAGAAATAAACTCAATTTCTCTTCTTCCGCAAGCCACCAAGAAGAATCCTAGTGAGAACAATCTTCTTCTTCTGCCGCAAAGAGCTGCTCCTCCTTGCACTTCTCTTCCGTTGCCCCGAGGAAACCTTCCTCTATCCCGAGGAAACCGAAGAAGAACTCAAAGCGTCACTTCTGGACCCAAGAAGAGCCATCCGAAGCTTGTGTCACGAACAGATGGGAGCGAAGAGATGCTTCATTTTACAAAAGAGGAATGCGAGAGTAATTACTTGTGAAGAAGTGTGGCTCTCTAAAGCAAAGTAACCGTCAAAGCATAGTGGACCGGGCTCCACCGTTTCTAACAGAATGGTCCTCAATCTACAGGAGCATGAATTGAAGATGTCTAGAAAATCTAAGGCTATTGATGAGTCGGCCTTAAGTTTAGGATATTTTACCCACTTCTATTTTTTGTGATTAACGATGATATACTAGTGCTGCTTTTTTTATTGATTTGTTTGACTTGAACTAATAGGACTTTTGGTTATAAATGTGCTTACTTTTGTTTATGCTCACTTGTAATTCGTCACCTTTTTCTAGATTTATTGGCGTTGTGCTTATTTGTAGCCTAGATTGCTTTTGGTAGGTTCTCGTGGACTAATTTTTCTACCCCATTTAAAATAACTCAAAATTTAATTTTTCAAAATCTAAACACATATTTAAAACAAAATAAATAATTGCATTCAAACCTAAAAAATATTGTGACATATTGACAACAAAATGAAATAAAAATAAAAGTGATTAGTAGCTCCAAATTTTGGATTAGACACGAAAATATCACCCTTAGACATACACAAGCATATTTTTTTTTCCTTGCCTTTAGGCCCTCGCTCATTGCATAAAAATGGGGGATCTATACATACGTTGTCAAACATTTCATACACTTCCACAATTTGCTTGTCACTTTATGTTAAAAGATAAACTAAATAAAAATCATTTAGTTTAAACATGATAAAATTTTAAATTTGAAATTGTAAAAGAAACTATTTTGCATTTATTATAGACATTTTTTTCATAACATTCATACTTAACATCATGATTTTCAAAATAAACTTGTAAAACATACTTCATCTTTCTAATAAATAACATTCTACCCCATTTTGCATTTCACTAGATCGGACATGCATAGTTTTACTATGCTATATGGGTTTATCTGGTCCTGGAGGACCACCCATATTCTGATAATAAAATTGTGCTTGCCCGGTCCCTTACGGGATCGTGTTATAAGTACATGTGTGTTGTATTTTCTCGTTCTATTAGGTTCGAGATTTTGCTTACAATATGTTTAAACTTTGTCATATTTAAATATTGAAAATGATAAACTACTTACATCTTAGGACTAGTTGTAAAAAAATGTGTGTTGGTTCTTAATATTTCGGACACGTACTATTAGATTATAGTAAAATATAAGAGGAACAATGCTCACAACAAAGAAGACAACAAAGAGGAAAATAATATGAACAAAACAATTCATAATTAGGCCTTAAGCGGTGCTTAGTAGTTCAAAACTCAGAGCTTATCCCGTAAATATCGATTAGTTGTTTTTAAGCGCTTAAGAGTTTATCGAGATAGACTGCGAGTAAGAATCCGCGAAGAGTGGAAGGAAGAATCGGACGGAGAATACTTCTTCAAGTCGTCAGCCATGGCCGGCCCCGCCGCCGCCGCCGATGCCGCCGGGGTGCAGTCTCCATCGCCGTCTTCTTTGACGGCCATCCTCCGTCAATCCATGGTATCCTTCTTCTCTTCCCTTCCCGCTCTTCTATTGGTATCCCTTCTTCTGCTTTCGCTCCGCTCCGCCTTACTTGCCGGAACCCTACGCCTGTCCTCCCTCCCCGATACCGATCCACTACTCCGATCACTCCTATCCCGTCTCTCTACTCCATCTTCATCTTCATCTTCTTCGCCCACTTCATCCTCCCCGAAAACCCCTCGCTTCTTCCACCTCTCCCCCGCCGTGCCACTAGCTGATGACTTTTTCTCATCCTCTCCGTCGATTGGCCGCCGTTCCTTTTCCAACTCATCTTTTGCTTCTCCGATCTATGTGTACCTGTCTCTAAATTCTACTGCTGTGGCTAGGGTTGGGGTTCGGCCTAAGTACCCACTTGACCCGCCCTCCCGCATCCTATTTTCAATATCGGATTCGGAGAACTCCTCTCAAGAAGACGCCGATCGGGCAGCTAAAGGCTTCTCGTTAGGCAAGGACGGAGTTCAGCTTGTTCATCTTGTTTCCCTCCTCTCCTCCGCGCATGCCATAGCTATTATTGGATTTATCCTCTACTATGCCACTGCTTTTGGTGTTGTTTTCTATAGCGTTACCTGTAACATGCTTTCCCGGCCCATACCGTCTTTCATCCACGCCCTCTGGTGTGGGGTGAGATTAGGAGTTCGGCGCCTCGTAGGGTTCGTCTTCTTGAAGTGGGCAATCAGGGACGCGCTGGTTCAGCTCCTGTGCATCTTTTTTTTTGTCAACATCGAGGACCAGAACAAGCTTTTCAAGCTCTTCGTCAAGGTCAAGCTCATGCCCTTCTCCTTAACCTTATTATCCGGTAATGAAGTTGCTGAGCTATCTGGGTTTCTGTTTGTGTGGGGGCTTTTGGACTTAGTGGTTTCCATGTTTCTCGTTTTGGTGCCTTGGATTGTTGTTGTGGATGATATTAGAAGGACAGGGCAGGAAGTGGTGAAAGAAGGAGTTTTTCTGGTGACCTTAGTGAGGAAAGAGTTTCTATGGATAAATTGCTTGGAGATGGTCTTGAGTGGAGGGTTGGGGAGGCTGTTTTTTTCCACTTTTGCTGGAAGAAGATTTGCCAGGTGGATTCAGGCAGTTTTTGAGGTTTATTTCATGGTGGTGTGGTTGGTTGTGTACTTGGAGGCACGAAGAAAGGATTGGGAATCACGGGGTAGGAGATTTGGAAGGGAAGAGTTGGAACGGTGTATTGACAGGCTCTGATGACTGAGTGTATGAAGTTGCCGTTGGGAAAGAGAGTTTTTTTTTCCTTCTGATTCTAGTTAGTTTAATGCTATTTGCGGAGGTATTAATTGAATACCATTTTGATTGCTCACATACAACTAGTTTTGTTACACCTTTGCACTTGAATGCTTGATTTTCTGTTGTGGGAGTCAATGAGTTTGCATGTACAGTTTCGCGACTAATACATTTGATGTAGATTTTGAAAGTGTTTCAATGTTTAATGGTTATATATGATCCACGCATCTAGTATAGAAAATGAATTTCGTTGTTTATCACATATTATGACTTGCATGTTTTATTTTATCTATGTTTTGGTGGCTTATAATGACTTGTGAGTACAATTGGCACAAAGAGCATGCCATTGAAGTGGTTGTTTTTCTTAAGAGTTGTTTGGTAATGGATTTAAGACAACACTAGGATTTAGTATATCCGGAATTTAATGCAAAACTGAGAAGAAATTGAAAAGAAAGTGCGTTTATTAAATCCAGGATTCAAACTTTGTTATTTTTTCTATTTGGCAAGATTTAAGTTAAATTCAACTTAAATATCTCACCGGACAGTTCTTTATAATTATTTATTAATATCTTATTTTCTGGATTCCACTCACTCCACAATTGAATTTTCGAAAATGATATACTACATGTTAAATGGCTTTTTTTGTCAACCTTCTTTTAAAACTAGCTGAGCTCATTGGAGCATTGTTTTTTGAAAATGATACATTACATGGTAAGTTTTTTATTGTCAGTTGTTGTATAGCTTAATTGCTTAGATATTTTGTTATTTATTTTTTCGTAGGAAACACTCATTCTTATTAGATTGGAAGTGGAGTGATGAACTAACTTGAAAATTTAACCAGTTTAGGGTTGATACTTAAATTGACTTATTCTTGACCCATTTTTCTAATCGAACTTCGTTTCCTTGCCAACCCCCGCACACGCGCGCGCGCGCGCACACACAGAGAGAGAGAGAGAGAGAGAGATAACCTTCCACACACACACACACACAGAGTAAAAGCTATTTATATATAGATAGATAGATAGATAGATAGATAGATAGATAAAAGCTATTGTAAGCTACTCTTTCATAGAGCAATTTGAAAACCCAAGCTGCGCAAACTCTCTGTTATTCCTTCGCGCACTCATTCTCTCTTGTGACTAGAGACCGTCTTTGCCACTTAGCTATCCTATAGCATCCAAAATGTTTCATTCCTGCTTTTTCTTATTGCGTAGAACACCATTTGCTACTTAAAATCATTGGCCCTTTGACTTCAAAGCTTGAATCACAATCGCTTACACTTGTACCAAAAGCTCCCCTACTTCTCACTAATTTTTTTTCCAATCATTACACTTGTGAAAAGTTAGGTGTCATAAACCTATCCCTGAAAAGTTGTATTTTACTTTTAAAAAATAGTGGTGGTGTTATTTTCGATGTGGTGTTAAAGTTTTTAGTGGTATTCATGCAAATATAAATGTTTAGATGTTAGATATTTCAATACAGTAGAATTGTGTGCTATGCATGTGATTACCCATTATTTTTTTTCTTAGGAAGATTTACATTTATGCCACTATCTTGAATCCTTTTAGGACGCAATGTCCCGTATGATTTGTGAGTACATACAACTCGGTAAAAAACATCAATTTTAGATGGAAGGTGGAAGAAAGAGCTGAATGTCATGTTTGAGATAGTGTCTTTGTTGTTTCGTTTGAGCTTGAACCTCCGGTAAGCCGGCAGTAATGTCTGGGATGAGGCTTCTTAGATTACAATGTATCCTCTAGAGAGAGAGAGTGTGTGTGTGTGTGTGTCGGGGAGATCCCGGGTTTATTCCGGTCCCAAGCTTCCCTTCCTCTTCTCTATTGACTTACCTTTTATACATAACGAGAATAAAATAAAAAAGACATTTTGTACATTACTTCACTCATCGGTGGTGTTTTAGTTAAAAACTGTGATGTGAGTGTCAGTCAATACTCTTAAAGAAGATGGACTTGCGTCCCTAAATGGGCTAGGTCGCCCTTATCGGAGATAAACAAGGTGCTTTGGGCTTTGGCAAGTGGGCTTTTAGTTCAACCACTTTCGCCGATAGGCTCATCTCAGTCATTTCGGCAGGTGTGCTATGCTCAGCCACTTCTGAAGGTGAGTTAAGTTCAAATGACTCGTTGGCTTCTATGTCAGACTCCTTATAAAAAAGTCTTTTTTATGTATAAAGCCATATTTGTGTATACACACTCAATTGGTATATATCTATATATTTAACACCTAAACTTTAATTTTTACATGCATGCAACCTTACCCGTGCACAAAAAGATGTATTTCACTTTTTAAAAGTTAAAATGATGATATTATTTTTGTGAAATGAATGATTTGGTTGGTATCAAAAGTAAAAATTAAAAGTTGGGTGTTAGATAAATATATAGGAATTGATTGGTATGTAAATGCCACTTTTTATATTTTGTTACTTGAACCTTCCTACATAATTTATTAAGGCTGCCAAGAGCGTTATAAACGCCTGGATTGTTACTGGGTTAATGGAGAAAAATTTGCGTACGTAAGACGTACACAACGCTGCATACGTTAGGGAGGTTATTCAGAGGGTATTGGGGGGTTATATCTGCGTTATACCCTCTGTAACCTCCATGCAACATACTTGTAACCTATCTGTAACATATAAATATATAAAAACTGAAGTTTGAAACTTACTAGAAGTACAGGTAGGCTACAAGGGGTATAACGCGGATATAACCCCCCAATACCCTCTAAATAACCTCCCTGATGTACGCAACGCTGCGTACGTACGTAAATTTTTCTCGGGTTAATAAAAGTTCCCTGGATGACTCCCATCCTTTTCCTAGTCTGTGTTACTATGTATGGGGAAGCCTTAGGCCTTTGAGAATTTTATCATTAGTGCAAGAATTCTTATATATTCTAATCATTAATTTCTAATTTAATTATCATTAAAACTCAACTTTAAAAAGTAATTATTCTTATTATATTCCACTAATCTATCCGCGTTGTGTCTGTTGCTTCCCTCTTTGCTTTTATTGTTTACTGCAACTGCATTTGTTGCTGTCATTTTAAGGAAAAATTATTCCATATGAAGGGCTTATGCAGAGATGCATGCACCGGCGGATCTCCACCGTTGATTAAAATAAAGTTGTATTTTGATGGGCCCATTTAAAAAAAAAAATTGATAAAAGTTTTGATCAATGGTAGAGATTGTGCCATCCGTTTGGAATAATTTTTACATTTCAAGTACCGCCATAGAAGAGGTGATGAAAAGGTGTACTGCTGCTATTGCGCTTGCTTTTTTGAGGCCAGATGTGGGCAAAGTTATGAGAAAGGCACACAGGTGTTCTAGTTCTTAATGGAAAATTGGTTACATAAGAGTCAATGACATCATGACAAAAAGATTCAAAAGGCAAAAATTTATCAACAAACAGTAAAATTATAAAATTATAAAATATTTTATGATCTAATGGCTTTTATGTAAGAATTCTTGAATCACCCGGACTGCATATTGGTCCAGAATCGAATCTTTGTTTTGTCTATTGCTTTTTTTTTTTTTTGGGAGCAATGGCATGTTTATTAATTTGTTTGCTCCTGCTTGGCTTCTGTGGTCGGAACATTATTTTTGGACAGATCTCAATCTCTGCTTTTGACAGCCCGGTTCACTCATATTGATAGTCGTGTAGCCTGAATGGAGCCGATTCATTGATAGCTCTTGTTTTGTTTTCGTAATTTTGATGTTTCTTCTCTAAAGAAACATCTGTTTGCTTACCAGTAGGTCTATTAATCGTATACCACTAAGTCCCATAATCAGAACCAATACTTAGAGACATAGGGTCCGTTTGGGGCAGCTTATAAGTACGGGCGGCATTTTGAAAACGTCACCGTACCGTTTAGTTCGCGCGTTTCGCCAGCTTATCCGAAACTGCGTTTAAGTTTTTACATTTATCCTGAAACGCATAAGCTGCCCCAAACGGACCCATAGTTATCACATATAATCTCCAAAAGACAACTAAGAACAAAAGGTGTATTTTTTAGACAATTTGAGTCCAGGGGATCAAAATAATCATGCGAGACTGCTTTTTTGGTTCTTGGCTTATATCTAATTTCATCGGAACGTAGAACCTCATTTTAAGTGCACTAGATGATTGAATTAAATTCAGATAAACCATAATTTGAATTAGAAGAAAACTAAGAATAAAAGTTGTTGTATTTGTTAGACAATTTGATTCCCAAAGTTAGTGGAGGGATCAAATAAGCAAGCGAGATTACCTGGTGAAAGTGCTGCAGCGAAGTTAAGGCAGATAAGACCAAACATTGAAGCAATAGAGTAAATCTCAGTAGTAGTGAAAGCTGCAGTGGATAACTGGTTGAGTCTTGCTATGTTAAGAATTTCTTCATCATTGCTCTAACGTAAAACCAATATTTGCTGGTCGCTCGTCTTCTCCCTGGTTTGTTATTTATGTCAACAGTAAAGATGCAGACTAAATTACTTTGTTCTCCAGATGGCATAGCTTAAAATACGTCCATTTTTATCATAAGATTCTCCATCAGATCATCTGTAGGGTGGTGAATTTGGCTCTACGCTAGTTAATTGCTTGGAAATCGATTTAAATTTTGGCTCGGATTGAAATAAACTAGCAGAGCTATGAGCCAAAAATAAAATTGAATATGTGATTGTGGATCAAAATAACTCAATTTGAGCCATTTAGCTTCAATTTTGAGCAAATCCAGCGATCCTGAGTTGAAACGGATCCAAATAACTCAGTTTGAGCTCGCTTGTTTAGATTTCAAATCGGATTGAGCTCGATTACGAGCTTGCTCAGCTGGTAATCGAATATAATCAGCCAAGAGCCAATTTCAAGCCGCACTAGTCGATTTCGAGCAGACCCTAGATCAGCTCAGAATCGGATCGTGAAGAGCCCTAATCATCTGGCATCATAACATTAAAAGTATACTTTCTCATCTATTGCTGCAAGCCAAATCTGATTTAATTATTCTAGTGCTCAGCTGGTTACCTCCCTTAAATCTTGTTCTCGATTAATCTCTAAATTCTGAATTTGTGTAGCCATCTTTTGGAATGGGAAATTCGCATTCTACACCCCGTGGGCTTGTGAAGTTGGGCGGATGAATTGGACGGATGAGCTATTTGTCATGCTAAGAACATCACGGTAGCTTTTACTAGTTAAAACAAACAAACAAATAAATACATTATTGATCTCCCTATTAATTTAGTGTAATGGTCATTGTGTTGCACAAATTGAGGTCAAGATGCATCTCACTGAGCGAAGTCACTCGAAACATCTCCCTTTTGTTGAATGTATTTCGCCGATGTGTTCAGAACATTAAAGTTATTTGAAGATCCCTTTCGATTGTTTCGTCAGATTATGTTATGACGAATATAGAGAATGACATCACACCAATTGGAGCAAGGGTGAGCAACAAGTTTATCTAAAAAGATATCTTTTATGATAAAAATGAGCAAGCATGATTAGAACCATAGGGGATCTAATGTAACACATGAGATTTGAGCTTGAATTTGTCTATACACCCCTCAAAATTATTCAAATGACATCCGATTGTCAACTCGATTGTGCAAGTGAATTCATTACCATTCACTTGATTCTTCTTCACTCAGCTAGAAGTCATCACTCATTTGTTATCTCATCTCTTTCCCCCTTTATTTTGTAAGCGTATGGTCTCTTAAAAAGAAACTTGACCATATAAGTTCTTAGCTCATCTCTTGAATTTTGGATGCTATAATAATTTCTTATTTGTATTTGACAATTTACATGCATATCTCTTAAAATTCTTATCTATCTATGCGCCTAACACCTAAATTTAAAATTTTTATATTTATATCATTCTATTTATGTAACAATGCTTTAAATGTTATCGATGTAACAATAAATTTATAGGTAATAGATATGTAAATACATATTAATTGTGTGGTATGTATGTAAATGCTCCCTTTTTATTCCTTTAAAAGATTCCACATTATGGTGTGCTTGTATAATTGTGCTTCATTAAAGTGCTTGGTTGATATTTGGCAACCTTTGCTTGTTATGCATTTAAAGTCATTCGCTGGGTCGTTTGCATAGAAATCACATAATTCTTATGTATTACAGATGTCATTCCTAAATATTCATATTTACATGCATACCAATCAAATATGTAAGATAACATATAATATATTATCATCACTGATTGTTGGGACTTGGCTTGGTATAATTATAAGTTGTTCGTCTTGGGCTTGAGCTTGAGCTTGTGTCAAGCTTTCATATGTTGTTCAAGCTTAACTTATTTAAAATTTTTAATGTTTAAACTTGGTTTATTTATGAGAAGAGGATGTGTATTTAAACTAGCTAATAAACGAGATAAAAATGTAAACAAGTGTCAAGTTTTTCATATAAAAAAAATTAATAAATAGTTTTAGAAATTTGATTGCAACTATTAATTTATTGATTAATGAGTTTAAACCCTATAATATCGTAAATCTCATTGATTAATTGACTAGCAAATCCTACCAAACAACTAAAAATAACAAATTTAAAAATTACATAATAATGAGCATTTATATAATATATATGATACAAGCTATCATTGAGCTGTTAACAAATAAGTTAATAATCTAATTAATTAAAAATTTTTAAAATAATATATTATATATGATATGAGCTATCATCGAGCTATTAACAAACACATTAATATTCTAATTAACTAAAATTTATTTAAATAATATGTTATACATGCTATGAACTTTCATCGAGCTTAATATTTGAATACTTAACAAGTTGTTGAACAACAAATGAGTTTGTTTATGAACATAAGCTTTTAAAAATTGTTCGAGTTTGTTTAATTACTATATTGAATGAACATGTTTGAGTTTTAATCAAAGTCAAGTTCGAGTTGTTCATTGAGTGCATTGGTTCATTCATAGCCCTAAGTCTAATAGATCAAACTCATTAACTCTGCACTTGATGATTTGATTTTAACCAGGCCAATCATGCTAATTAGCTGTACTTTTATAGGTGACAAGTTTAGGGTTTTATATTGCCCAAGAGAACCCAACTAGTATCCCCGAATCTCATCAGTAGTCATGTGAGTTCCTCCGATCGGGTTCATCTTCTTAAACCTTTATACAAATTCTTCCAAGCTCCCTCACTTTTCTTGACTTCTTTTATGAAGTCTACCTATACGGTTAGAATCTTACTGCTGAGCTTTTTGATGGCTACTTTCTTGCATTATCGAGCTTGATGATAGTTCTTTGAGACAAAATGATGATAACTATGTTTTATCATCAAGTACATATCTATTTATTGGCCACCTGACATCCACACCAAATATCTTATGAGTCTGAAATGTATGTATTGTGGTGAAATTGTAATTGTTTATAAGAGATTTTCGACTAACTGATAAACTTATCACTCATTCAAATGGAAGTAATTCATGTGATTAATTGACTAGCAAATTGACTTGAAGTAATTCTTGTGATTAATTGCTTTCTTTCGTGTTTTTTNTTTTTTTTTTTTTTTTTGGTGAGAAGATGACTGAATTTTATATATATATATATATTGTCGAAGACCCTACGTTTTTTATTCACAGTCAGCCAGGCTCATTTGAATGAAAAATTATTTCGTAAGGACACCACACCGCATGCATAGATGCATGTGGTGTCCGATCTCTACCGTCCATTACTGCAAAGATGTATTTCGGACACCGCATGCAGCTCTACATGCGGTGTCTGTACAGAATAATTTCTCCATTTGGACTGATGCCTTTGTCAAGGTGAAGTGATATTTCGTGTGGACCCACAATTCTTTCAATTAGTTTTTGAGTATTCCCTTCTTTACATTGAATAATCATTAATATACAATTATCATTTCTTTTAAAATAAGATAATCATCATATTTCTCTTGCGTAAGTGCAAATTAACCCCTATAATTCATGCAAATTTCATAAGAAAATATAAAATCAATCATAGATTAAAAAAACTATAATTTTTGACAGTTTAACAATTTCATAATTTTGGCCATAATTTTGAATGCAAATTAAATTATTTTGTGATTACGTTGATGAAATCTTTATTTTGTTATAAAAGAAAAAATCCTATCGGCCAAAGTTGATTTTCTATAAATAAAAAATAGGAAAATTTACATAAATGCCACACAATTCCTACATATTTACAAATCTCAAAGTTTGATATTTACATTTATAACAAGTTTGTGCTCCTGATAATTTTGATGCAATGTTAGTTTTTTTTTAGTGTTATATATGTAAATACCAGAGTTCAGGTGTTCGATATACAAATACATAAGAACTATGTGATTATTATGTACATGACCCTACAATCGATCATCTTCTACAAGTGAATAACTTATTAAGCTGATCTAAGTATGGAACAATATCTGAAATTTAAATTTGAAGTAAGTTTAATTTAAATTTGCAGCACTAGTAAGGGTGAAGGTTATGAAACCCAAGCGCTGACATTGTAACGCTTGGTGGTTGCAGTGCCAGTTTGAGCGCCGCATGAGGCCCAAATGTGGTGACCCGACGTCATTCATCGTATTCAAGCAGTTCGGGTCTAAAGTTACGGCTTTGCTACGGGAGTCCAAGCACGTGTTGAGTACGGGATTTTGATGTTCCTTGTGTAGGGAGTGGAAGAAGCGTTTTTGAGTTCCAAAGAGAAAAGAGGCTTGAGTGTAGTGTAATTTGTACAATTTACTTGTTTTTCATAGTGAATTTCTTTGTCTCAAGTTTTTCCATCTTAGTGTTATTTATACATAATGTGATTTCATGTTTTAATTGGTCGACTTCCAATTGATCGGCTTTATGCCATGAGGCCAATAAATATCCGGTGGATTGTCCTCTTATCAGTTGACATTTTCATGTGTGATTTCTAAGTAGATTAAACTCTAGTTCGATAGGTCTTTCGATTAATTGACCCTTGTTTAATTGCTCCATCGATATCATTCCTCCAGTTTGGTCGTCCTCTGGGTCAGTGGAGCCTTGGTCGATCGCTCGATCGATATCCAACCTCTGTTTCAACTGTCTTTTGGGTGACTCTTAGCCAGTCACTTAATTGTTATCCCGAACGAACTCTAGTTATTTTTATTTATATTCATAGTATTCAAACCGTTGGCTCGTGTTTCACTCTGAATTGTTCAATCCTGGGTCAACAATATTTTGATGGTACATTGAATCAAAATTGTCACAAAAACAATAAAGCTACCTTTAGACTCTAAGATTAACAAATTATTACATGGACAGCAATTTCTATATTTTGTGCACCGAATCATTTGAGCTCACTTTTAACGTACGAAAAAGTATAGAAATGTCAAAAAAAAGTTGGTAAGAATTGCGAATGAGTTTCAAAAGTTAATGAAAAATAGATATATTTAGGTACGGTAAATGACTAATTACCTAAATTTGAATTTCATGTAGGTCTGTCATAAATTCTTAATATTGACGGAAAGTTGTTCCATTTTTCTTCGATATTTGAAAAATATTAAATGTGGACTCTGCATGCCGTGAGGTAAACGACCCGGCAACACAAAAAAATATTTACCTCGTGTTATTCCGTATTATTCAAGTATTATTGTGTTCTGAGAATATTCTCGATATTATAATAACACAATAACACATCAATAACACCTGAATAACACACAATAACACATAAATAACACGGGAGAAATATTCTCTTGTGTTACCGGGCAAAAAAAAATTTTTTCTACGTGACATGATTTCATTTAACTCCGCACGTATATATTTTCACATATCTAACATCAAAAATTTCATATTATATATACAGACAAACACACACACTTAAATAATTATGTTAATTGTATTCTCCTAGTGAACAATCCCCTTGGACCACTGCGAGCACCCAATCACCATTGTTGGGCGACTAACATCGCCGAACCACCGCCACCTAGCCACTATCATCATCGTCAAAGAACAATCATCATTAAGCTGTCGTCATCGCACTGCCACTGTTGCCCGTCCATCAGTGTTGTTGCCGCTACCAAACCATCGACATCTAAACTATGTTTTTTTTTAACCCATTACTTAATTAAAAAAATAGATTTTTGACAAATTAGGCCACCCTAAGAAATAATAAGTCCCTGATTATGATATAAAGATACTTATGCAAACTTGTTCAATTTTAGAGCCGTGTAAAAGGAAATGAGGTGGAAAGATTCAAATAAAGGTCAAATTAGATAATACACGAGTCAGAAATCTTTTTAAAATTAGGCGCACTAAACGATAAAAAAAATCAATTTAAATAAATAATATAATTAAATCTTCTTCAAAAATCTTACTTTTTATTTAATTCTAATCATGTAGAGTGAGTTGTGTTATAAAATATTTTTTATCTCAAGAGTTCTGATGCAGAAATATATCAGCATTTCAATAAAATTATGTCACGTGTTTAGAGATGAGGACTATATATTAAAGAATATGTTAGGTATGACTCTGATACCACTTATTGGGAAATTAGGACGAAGAAAAATAGGAATAGACACAAATCCAGAAGGACACAGAGATTTACGAGGTTCGACAAAGATGCCTACATCATTGGGAGCAGAGCGGCAACTTCTTTTTCAATATTCAGAAAAGAGTACAAAATACAAGATTAGAATCTAATCTTTCGTAGAGTTATATATATGTATATATAACATTTTAGTACAATATGTAATTACTTAAATTACCCATGCAATAAACCGCTGGGTGTTGCCCTCGCACCCCTAACCCACATAATGAAACTTCTCCGATTGGACAGATCATTGCGCTCCACTCCACTCATGGCCTCCTAAGTGAGCAAAAAATTCAATATTTTGTACTCTTTTATTAATATTGAAAAAGAAAGTCGCTGCTCTACTCCCGATGATGTAGGCATTTTTGCCGAACCTAGTAAATCTCTGTATGTTCTTCTGGATTTGTGTCGATTCCTGTTTTTCTTCGCCCTAATTTCTCAACAAATATAAATTTCTTTATTTTGTGGGTTTGCCGAGATGTTTTTTATGTAATATTTTTCCAAATAAATGGGTTTTCGCTCAGCTCAAAAGAAATAAATTAAACTCAAAAAAGGTAATTATTTAGCACAAAAAATAAACTAAAAACAATTTACATATTTATATATGGGGCATTTACATTCATACCACCCAATTCCCATGCATTTTAATATCTAACACCTAAACTTTATTTTTTTTATATTTATACCACTAAAATCATTTATATAAAATAAAAAATATCACTAAGTTAGCTTTTAAAAGGTAAAATACATCTCGAACTGCTATTGAGCTGATATTGAGGCCGTCTTGAAGTTGGCTCGATTGAATTGAGTTTGGATCGTAATCGACTCATGACTCGTTATGTTTGATTAAGAGCCAGCTCTTCTCAAATCAAATCCAACTGGATCCAGCTCAAAATAATAATAAGTTGGCTCACATTTAAATTTTTTTTTATCCGTTCCACCTCAAAATTTCTCGATCCCACTTGAAATTGAAATAAGATGTCTCAAACTAAGTTATTTGGCTCTACTCCGACTTGAAATCGGCTCATAGCTTGTGTTATTCAAATTTATTAGCATTATATATAACAAGCCGATTGAATCGGATCAAGCTGATTCATGTATGGCTCAAAATTGACTCTACAATAATTTGATTCAAAATTTTGGCTCATAATTTTACTTGTTTATTTCGATTTGAACTCAACTCGAGCTACAACAAAATTCAAATCAATGTTCGAGAGATTAACGATTCCAAAACACAACATTTCAAAAACAAATAAGTTGGTATGTACATAAAAATTAAAGTTTGAAAATTAGCCATGTAAATAAATAAAAATTAAATGACATATATGCATACGCACGCGCACATAAAAGTTCTCTCTTTCAAATTTTATTTATTTTAGAACTAATCAATTATTGCCTGGTATTTATTAAAATAGTATTTTAATTTATTAAAATAGGCTGACATGGCACATAATTGTATTATTGGCCTCATTTTGTTTGAATGATAATGTGTCGCCTCATTGACTAGTACAAATCTGAAGGGATAAATTAAATTTAAAATTATGGGTCTTTGAACACGTGTAGTAATTGTAGCGCCGAGCTGTAACGCCAGCTGTGCAGCCATTAACTGAATGTAAACTAAGCCTTTAATGGACCCCACACGGCATTCTTCTTCCAATCAAGTACTGCCACATCATCAGTCATGAAAAAATATTAACTTGGCTGAGGATGTGTTGACCCATCTCTGCTATACGTGACAAGGCGGCTTGCCCTTTTCCGTCCTAGCTGACTTACTTTAAAAATAAAATTATAAATAAATAAATAAAGTGGTTTTTACATATATACCAATTAAAATTACATTATTTACACATCTAAACAATTTAAAATATTAACTCGACCGGAGGAGCAGCATGTCACGGACAAAAAGTCTCACATTGGCTACGTGTAGGGCCGAAAAATCATATTTAAGTCCTGAATTGTCCACCACTCTGAAGAATTCTTTTGGGAAGAGAGAAACAACTTAGAGTGAAGCCTTAATGTAATCGTCAGTGTTCGCTCTCTTGCCATCCAAGTAAATAACAATGTTTCACGTGCTATGCATGTAAAAATCCTAAATTAAATCATTCAACTTTAATCTAAATATCATGATGAGAGTTTGCAAGAATGAGTTCTTAAATAGATTAACCTAAGATAACCCAGCTGAATTTTTTAATATTTATCCATAAATTATACTAATTTCAAAACAAATCTGGGCCATTTACAAGAAAACCATCCTATTGTTATTTAATTATATATCTAATATGTAACTGTTGCTTTTTACATTTTGACCGCTCAAATTGTTTATATTACATCAAGAATATTACTAACATATATATATATACATATATCTATGTATGTACCTATGTATATGTGTATATATACCTCTATATTTTTATATATGTATATATCTCTATATTTGTGATGCGTGCTAGAAAATTCACGGCAGTAGAGTAATGAATTATCGTCTTAGTGTTGTACGAGAATTCAACACACACGGAAAGTTGAAGATAAGTAAGCAGGAGGAAACACCTCGATTGTATACTTGGAAAACCCTTGAAAGAAGGAAAAATCACGGGGTCTAGCCCAGTTGAAATAATCCACTATGAATGATAAGTACACTTGTTCATTCTTCTCCTAAATTAGGGAAGATAAAATTACAAAGTTGTATAACTATAATCTGACTAGAGTTCTTGATGACGGCAGATAGCAAAGGTCAATGTTGATTGTTGTGGAAATTGTAGTATGTCGTGAATAATGTAGATGGTTGCTCCAAAAGCATTGATTGACCAAAGAAACTGTAGTAAGCAGTTACGGGAGCTGTGGACCACATAGTCCGCAGTAACGAGTATGAATGGCATTCGTAGGCTGCCGAGGACGGAGTCAGAAGCTGCATGAGCTGTGAACCACGTAGACCAAATGGGTTAATACGAATGATATTTGTAAGTCGCAAATATTTGTAAGTCGCAAAGGGCAGAGTCAGGAGATGCATGTGTTGATGACCACGTAGGTTGTTTGGGCAAGTATAATGACATCTGTAGGCTGTAGGGGCTAAAGTCGGAAGTTGCACGTGTTGTGAACCAGGTAGGTCGTAAGGTGAGTATGAATGACGTCCGTAGGCCGCGAAGGTGGGAGTCAGGAGCTACACGTGTTGTGAACCAGGTAGGTTGTAGAGGCAAGTATGAATAACGTCCGTAGACTGTGAGGGCTGGAGTCGGGAGCTACACGTGTTGTGAACCAGGTAGGTCGTAGGAGCAAGAATGAATGACACTCGTTGGCTACGAAGGCTGGATTCGGGAGTTGCACGTATTGTGAACCACGTAGGTTGTTGGGGCGAATATGAATAACGTCTCTAAGTCACGGGTCAGAGTCGTGATCTGCATAAACTATGAACCCCGTAGGCCGTAGGGACGAGTATGAGTGACGTTCATAAGCCGGGGGGTAGGAGTCAGGAGCTGCACGAGTTGTGAATCACATAAATCATTGTTGACACATGAACCGTAGTGATGAGCTCATGTCCTACGACGATGACTGACACATCTGGTTGGTAGTAATCAATGATGATTGGTGGTGACCGAAGGTGATGATAGACAACGGCTGACGACATCGACGGGTGCCGACGACGGTCGGCGGTGGTCGATGACGATCGACGGTGGTTGACGACAGTCAGGATGGTGCTAGACTTCAGCTTCTTCTCAGAGCTTCCAATTCTCTCTGAAACTTCCAGTCGCTCCCTTTATTTAAGGGGTGAGGATTTATTTATAATGTTCAAGGTGTCATTAATGCATAAATATGAATCATTTTGATTGAAATGCCCGGAGAACTTCCTTCAATCATAAAGTGTTTAATTGACATTTGGATGCCTTAATGATGGCAGAATTGAGTGATATTGGATTCATTAGATTCGTCTTGTCGAGACGCTCGATTTCAGAATAGGCTTGTTACTGTCGGCATCCATTTGATTTTCCAAATGTGTTCAAAAATCTTCAAAAAATGGTTTAATGACTTGATATAGGCTTGATTTGACCTGAATTGGAATGAATTTGATAACATTAGGTCTGTCTCGTCGAGTGGTCAGTTTAACTATAAGTTTACTGACTGGATGAGTATTAATTGAAGTCTGTAATTTTGTTATTCAAAAATTTTCCTTGAGATTCATGTCAGATGAAATTTTTTTGATGACGTATCAATTTGTATATATGAATATATCTGTATATCTCTTTATATATATATATATCTATAATTATCTCTATATATGTATATATATCTATATCTCTATATATGTATATGTCTATATCTCTATATTTCTCTCTATATCTCTATCCATCTATATATATATATATATATATANTCGCAAAATTACTTTTGTACCGTACCGCGAGACGTTGCCCCCGCACCCCCAACCCACATAATGAAGAAACTCCTTCAATTGGACAGATGCTGGAGCGGAAAGGAGCGAGCCAGCGGAGCAGAGCGGGTGAGCGTAGCGGAGGAGCTCGCTCACTCGCGAGCTCCGTTCCGCTCCAACATCTGTCCTTTATCTGGTATATGAGTCATACCTAACACCTTAACCTAAAATAAGTGATTGATATATCTCAAGATTAAATGATGCTTCTAATCATCATCACGATTACATTTTAAAAACATAGCAAAAAATTCTTATGTAGTTACATATCCCAAACCTTAAAAATCCTTATTTACATACATAACATTTTTGTGCTTTAAATCTATGCACGAGAAAAAAAGATATTTCACTCTTTAAAAAGTTATCATAATAGCGCTATTGTTTAATGTGATATTAAAAGTTTGGGTGTTATTTTTGTAAATATGAAAGTTTGGGTGTGATAAATGTAAAAATATAAGAATTGTGTGCTATGTATGTAAATGCCCCATAATTTTATATTACTATAATTCATCTCATGTACAAAAAATGCATCCGTTCTTTGAAATGTTCATAGGTTATTAATGTGAAATGGGGGTTGAATTTGACCAAACTTACTTTGACGATCAGGGATATGAAATACTGGCTATGGTAAAAGTGTAAACTAAGTTGATTAATGGGGTTGATTTTGTTATTTTATATTATTTGATCTTTTTTTTTTGTTAAATCAGTTTATTTAATTTGATTAATTATTTGAAGCTTTAAAAAAAGCAAAATAAATGTAATTTATTTATTGTGACATAAAATATTATAAATATTGTTGAATTCAACTAATTGGATTAAATAAAAAACATTAGAACTTAGGCTAATCAAATGTTATTATATTTTAAGGGCAGCATGAGCGCTTCAACTTGGTCCTATTGGCTCATTTAATTTGCATCCATAACACATTTTTCATTTATTTACACATCTCTAACCTAAAATTTCATATTTACACACATAGCAGTCAAATTTTTAATCTCTATTAAAACAGAATAATATTACTAGTTTTTAGAAGTAAGATGGATTCTTTGGAGCATTTGTATTTTTATGTTTGGATGTGAGATATGCAATGTGGTCTTCTTCGCATGCCTGGACAATGGCTTAAATGGGTCGAATGAGGATGCACAATAGCGTGATTACATCCGGGCTGTCATCTGCACAAAAAAAAAATTTCTCTTTTGGAGTGTGTTAAATTTGATATATTTTTTTTCCCTTGAAGATAGCTCTCTAGCTTCAATTTTTTTTTGTACATCGAAAATGTGACAATGTTGATGAGGAAGAAACTTGAGACAGTTCTGAAGAGGAGAGTATGACAAAGAGAGCTCACCAACAGAAGACCGATGCGCTCACTTATCCGACTGAGTGTAGTCATTGGAGCCTAAGCAAGCGAAGGATAAAATCAACCAAGCTACGAGAGATGACCGAATGACCTAAATCTAAGTAATTCGGTCAAAACAAGACAAAGACATTTTAGGAGAAGAAGCTAACTTGAGGTAAGATCTAGCCTCGCGGCATCCATAATAATATTGGGGGTGTCCAAAAACTTCCTCCATCTATCATCAAGAGTCGAAAATTAGACTAACTCAACCAACAAAATTTGCCATACTAACACAAATTCAATGAGCTCAACCGACCGACAACTCCTATAAAGCCCAATCAATCGAACTGACCCTGCTGAGTCTAAGCCAAAAAAAACTTAATTGAACGAACCAGAAAACAAATAAACACTTGCTTGTAAAATAACTAGAATATCCTGTATATGTCCAACTAAAATAGAAAGAAAAATGTAATATCATCATATTATACCCTCTCTATAAATCGAGAAATCTTCTCACGTAAAAAAATAACTTAGAATCTATATTAAGCCAAAAAAAAAAGATCAAGAAAGTTCAACATAATTGATATAATTTATTGTTCATTTGTATCTTTATCTATCTCTCTTTTATCTCATTCTCATCTTTTAAATTCTATTCCATTAAAATTTATTCATGATAAATCAAGATTCAAGATTTATAAAAATTTTAATCTTTATTTTCACATAGTAAATGCTGCAAGTTGGAAGGGCCACATGCTTGAATTGAATTACATAATCTAGCCTTCAATGATAGCAATACAACTTTACTTTGACTTTAAATATTGAATTAAAAAATCATAATCTCCATTAATGAAAATACGATTTTGATTTGACCTTAACTAAATTGGCAAATTTAACAGCCTCGTGAATCATCATCACTTTTAATAAAAAAAGAAATATAATGCCATAAAATTATACTTATAAATTCCATTGCAGGTTTCCTCGTGGGCCACTTCTTCGAGGAAACTGCCAGACCTCTCTATACTCCCCTTTCACAAATTATCTACACGTTTACCATTTCCCCATCCCCCATTATATATAACTCTTAATCCACAAGAGCTTTCATAGCTTCTTGTCCTGCTCCTCGCACCATTAATTTGCAGAGTAAAGAAGAAGAAGAAGAAGCAAATAGATCAGAAAGTAAGAAAGATACTGTTCTGTTCTGTCAACTGTACACGTTTTTAATAAAAATGGTGAGAGCTCCATGCTGCGAGAAGATGGGGCTAAAGAAGGGGCCATGGACTGCAGAGGAGGACCAGATTTTGATCTCTTATATACAAAACCATGGCCATGGAAACTGGAGAGCTCTCCCAAAATTAGCTGGTAACTATTTCTTCTTCATCGTCTTGCTCTTTGTACTGCTCGGAAGAAGAAAATGGTGATTTGAAAATCAGAAAAATCTGATTTTGTGTGTTTTGTTTAGGATTGTTGAGGTGTGGGAAGAGTTGCAGACTTCGGTGGACGAATTATCTCAGACCTGATATTAAAAGAGGGAACTTTACCAGGGAAGAAGAGGACGCGATCATTAACTTACATCAGATGCTGGGAAACAGGTAAATATTATATTTCAGAACATAAAAATCTAAACTTTATTAGAAAAAAAATTTATATATGTATATTATAGCTCATATGTGATTTGTCTGTTCGCATTTAATAAAGTTTAAAAGCTTATCTCGCCACTGGTCCCTCTCTGCATAATTATTTGCTTAAAATGGTGTTTCTTTTGTTTGTGTTGTCACTGTCCTACTTTTGAATGCTTTCTGAACCAAAATTTTTTATAATCGGTTTTATAATGTTTATACTCATAAAATTTTGTTCATTATAATCTAACTCAAATATTTGATCTTTAATTATTTAAGCTGATTTACATTTTTCATATCTCAGCTAATAAATATTAAATAAATGAAGATTCTTTTTACTCCATTTACTGATTCTAATTGAAAACTCCACCTCTAATATTTTCATAGATGTTAAGCGATTTATCTTTCAAAAAATTACATGTCAGTCCCAATTGATTGCTTTAACACCGTTACAATTTACAATTTAAAAAACTTTCAAATTATCTCAAAAACTTGAGTATCAATGTAAATTTAAATTTAAATTTTTAATTTTTTTCTGAAAAATCTCTCTTTGCAGATGGTCTGCAATTGCAGCGAAGCTACCTGGTAGAACAGATAATGAGATAAAAAACGTATNCTTGTCACTGTCCTACTTGAGTGCTTTCTGAACCAAAATTTTTTATAATCGGTTTTATAATGTTTATACTCATAAAATTTTGTTCATTATAATCTAACTCAAATATTTGATCTTTAATTATTTAAGCTGATTTACATTTTTCATATCTCAGCTAATAAATATTAAATAAATGAAGATTCTTTTTACTCCATTTATTGATTCTAATTGAAAACTCCACTTCTAATAGTTTCATAGATGTTAAGCGATTTATCTTCCAAAAAATAATTAAAAAAAAACTTTCAAATTATCTCAAAAACTTGAGTATCAATGTAAAATTAAATTTAAAATTTTAATTTTTCTGAAAATTCTCTCTTTGCAGATGGTCTGCAATTGCAGCGAAGCTACCTGGTAGAACAGATAATGAGATCAAAAACGTATGGCACACTCATCTGAAGAAAAGATTAACGAGAACCGATAAAGAGACCGGACAAGAACGAATCAGAAAAACTCAAATAGAACCAAAGGAAGAGATGCCCACACAATCATACAGCAGCACTCCAGAACCATCTTCTTCCTCCAGTACTGTAGAGAACAGTCAGAACTCCATGGAATCTTTCAGCCATGAAGCTGAAGCCCAAGGGATCGATGAGAGCTTCTGGACTGAAGTGCTGAAAATGGATAGTAATGATGAGTATTACTANTCTGAAAATAGATAGTAATGACGAGTATTACTATAACTCGTCGGATTCAATGGCGATGGAAGGAGTTAATTCCTCTGATTTCAGTGATGACAAACTTTGGCTGTCAGCTGGCTGGAGAGAAGAGGATGATGATTTGAGTTTTTGGTTGAGGATCTTTCTGCAAGCTGAAGAATTTCCGCAGATTTGAAGGGTTAAAAAACATATTTTTTTAGAATCGGTGGTTGATTTGTAACGAGAAAATTTTAATTTTTAGAGGGTTGTTTCAGTGCTACAGACTTTTTTTTCCTTAACTTCTTATGTATTTACATATCTAACACATAAAGTTTAATATTTACATGTGTAACAATCAAATTTTTAATATAACTATGATTTATTTTGTAATGGAATTTATGCTTCAATTTTTTGGGTGAGAGTTTAGCATTGCAAACAAGAGATTATCTATCAGTCAAGATCTCAAATGTGGATCTGCATTTGTTTATGATTAATTTCGCTCCAATTTCTAAAAATAAATGAAATATATTATCACACCAAAGTTTTATAATTATAAATATAAAGTTTGGATGTTAGATATGTAAATACATCAAAATAGTTTGGAATTTATGTAAATTCCCCCAAATAAAGTTTTGTGCTGAAATTTGAAGGAGACCCGCATATTAAGTTGGGTAAGTTCTGTTTGATTTATCAAAATATGTAAATAATGAAAATTTTACATATTTATCATATAATTCTTTTATATTTACATACACAGTGTGTGAGAAGGTTGATTTTATTTTTAAAATGAGATAATAATACTATTTTTGAGGTGATATTCGTGATTTGAGGGTGATGTGTGTAAATATGAAAATTTAATATGTAAATACATAAAAATTGTGTGTTATATATGTAAATGCCCCTTAAATTGAATAGAAGGAAAATTCAAAAAGTAGCCGTTAGTGAAAGATGACGTAATAAAAAAAAGATGTTGAATTACTGAGAAAAGCAGCTTTATCTGCCGCGTTTCGCTTTTTATTTTTTTCTCTCCATATTTTTCGTTTTTTTAAAATGTCAGCTCTCTTTTTTAAGTCGTTCAGCATTTCTTTTTTACTAAATTGTCAAAAATAAACCCTGACTACAACAACAACAACAACAACAAAGTCTTAATCCCACGACGTGGGGTCGGCTACATGAATCCTTTTTCTCCACTACGTCCTATTTAGCATCATATTTTTATTTAGTCCTAGTAAATTGAGATCATTTTTAATACAATAAGCCCAAGTCATACTAGACCTACCTCTGCCTTTCTTAACATAAGTCGAATCTAAAACATCTACTATCCAAATCGGATCATCAGATGGTCGACATTTAATCTGACCAAACCATCTAAGACGACTTTCTCTAATTTTGTCCATCACAGGACCTACACCAACCCTATCACGAATATATTCATTTCGCATTTTGTCTCTAAGTGTAAAGCCACAAAATAAACCCCGACTATTCATATAAAATTATTTTATGCCCGAAGTTTATAAAAATATAAAAAAAAATTATTTTAAAATTGGACTCTAATAATTCTCTGTCTCAACTTCAGGAGTTTAGGGACTATTTTGGCATTGGCCAAATTTCTTAATTAGCATTGTTAATAACTTTAATTAGGATTAGAGGCTAGCTGGGAAAAGAATTAGGGGAAGCAGCAAATTCTCAAGGGCAAGTTGCGTTTCACGTTAAGCGCAGGGATTAACTGCGTTTAACGTGAAACACAATTAATCCTTGCGGGAAACACAACGATATCTGCGTTTTATCTTTTCGCGTTATTTACGCAAATTTTATGCTTCTTTTTCATTGCTGAAATAATATATATTTAGGTTAATACTAATCTTATTTTAAGGTAGTCCGCTACTAAATTAATTTAGTTATAATAATATTACTTTTATTTTTTTTTCAATTATTTTATTAGCAGGGGTTATATATGTAAAAACTTTAGGAATTGAGTGGTATGCATGTAAATCTTCCCAAAATAAAATGGAATAAAACAAATTTACTGTAACTATGATTTACAATTTCATGTGGTTTCATAGGATTTAGCTTTCTAAATTTGATGCTTGGATATTACATACATAAATTTGTGTATTATTTTTATAAATTTTGATTATAATGTAAAATTTATAAAGAAAATAATAATAAGACTTATAAATTTCGACCATTGTAAAAAATATTTTTTTTAATTTATGTGCTCATTATTAATTTATGGGGCTTTTACATGCAAAACCCTTCATTTCTTATTAATTTACATATCTAACAATTAATTTTTTATTTTTTACAATTATACCACCCATAATTTTCACTTCACATCTAGAATATCACCAGTTAAAAAAAAAGATAAAATATTTTAAAAAAAAGTTTAGGTGTTAGATATGTAAATACATAGGAATCCAGCGGTATGCATGCAAGTCTTCATTTTCCTGGTGTATAAAACTGGTGTCTTTTTCTTCAAAAATTTTTTTGTGCGGACTCCTGACGTAGCTCTACTTGTCAGAATTATTGAAAATAATCCAGAAATAATCTGAAAATAACTTAGGAATAACCTGCACCGCACGTAGAGGTAAATCAGATGTCCATACAGGAAATGCACGCTTTTTTCTTCCTATTTCTTTGTGAATCTCTTTCAAAAAAATATAGTAAAATCTAAGGGAGCATCTCCTTTGAAAAAAAAAATGATATGAGCTTCAATTGACTATTTTATTTTTAAAATAATAAAATCATAACGATATCTTCCTATCGAGAAATTATTACGTGCGGCAATCACACATTCAGACGACTGCTCGCATGAGCCGCCATGCGATCCTTGACAGCATGATCACATCTGGATCGTTGTTTAAACATACAATGAAACCGTATGTCACAATCTTCTCTTCCTATGAGCTAGTTTAATATTGTCTGTCGCGTTAATTATTTTCACTTGCAGACAATCTTCATAGCATGCATTCACACTAGTAAGACACGCATAATGCGTGGGAACACATAAAAGTTGATTAATTCAATGCAAATTAGCATGTGCTTCAAACTCCAATGACCAGGAAAAAACTAACTCCACCAAGACATGCCAAATTTATTTTAGAAAAGTATTTTCCTCATTTTTTTTTTTGCTTAAACATAGACTTAGTGAAGATGTATAGCATAAAAATTGATTTCCTTGCCGAAACAAAAAATAAAAAGTCCCCTCCGTCAAGGACATCGTCGGAGGAGGAGGAGTCGCCAACACTCTGTCAATCACTGCGTCGAAAACGCTTTATTGGTCGGTCAACTAAGGAACCAGCCAGCCACTTCGACTGGCCTCCCTCATCGGTCGACCACCTTATGCTGAACCGTCCAACCACTTGGGTCTGTCACCCGTGGTCGCCCAGCCTCCTGATAGTTATAAAATATAGTTTCGTTCCATTGATCTTATGACTACTGAGATTCTTGACTTCAAGGATTGCTGACTGGGGATCTCTGAACGTGTTTGGTAGACTATATTCATATTAGGTAGACTTAGGGTCTCAGTGACTTGGGATGATGTGTTCCTGACTCATTTAGGTAGAGCTTAGGCAGGGAAAAAAACCCAGAAATAACTTGAATGACGTTTGGCAATAACCCAGAAATAACTTGAAAATAACCCTGTTGGCAAAACCCCGAAATAACTAAGTCATATTAGGTAGACTTAAGGTTGGCAAAATCAACCCCTGACTCATTTATTCCTTTGACTAGTCCTGTTGAGTCATGTTGCTCCCTTGACTTTCATCAATGTCACTTTGAGGGCCTCACTTAGCTGATAGGTCGTTGCTTGTCGACGATTTACCCTCTGCCCTTATGGGTCAGTCTGGCTTCGAAGCGGTTAGGTGTTTCGTGCTAATTGACCAAATTATTTTATAGGCCCCATTCACCAATAAGTCGTCATTTGTATTGGATCATGAGAGACTCTCTCTGCTTGTACAGATCGACGTGAGCTTTGATGGAATCAGGACGCTCCTGTGCTATAACGGTCCTTTGATAGTTTTGTGCTAGTTGTCACTATAAATGTAAGCAAAACTACTTGGATCAAGAATATTCTTGACAACCCCAAGGTATAATTAACGGTGTAGGATACATCCTCTTATGAGCGCTTGTGACCCCAAAGCAGACAAACACACCTAAATCTCCGGTTATTGGTAGCTTTTGTAGGCATTCTTTTGTGTATATTTGGCTCAAGCTATTCTCGATCTGATCATGTTCGAATGTATATGCTTGACTTATCATAGTGATGTTTGACACATGGAAGCTCTTCACGTTCTTTGCCTTGTTTGTTTTTATTTGTCGTATATACCGTTTTTTTCGGTTCCTTTATTCTCATGATCATTCACATGATATGGAAGGGATTGATTCAGAAATGGAAATTATACAACGATGGACAAATTGATGACTCTTTTAAGAATAAAAAAGAGAAATGAACGAAAACAACCTCATATAGAGGAGAAAATAGTTCTTTCAAAGTACGGACACAAGCAGCGTCCGAACAACAGACACGATACACCCGAAGAAGAAAAAAATTTGAGTTTATCGAGTCCGTTGTTTGGATATTACTTGCTTCCAAAAATCAAACGGGATATTTTCTTCATATAGGGAGCTTGGTCTCCTTCTCCCTCACTACTTGTGTGGAATAAAATGGGTCGTCTAGCCCGAGGACCATCCCTATTTAGCCCCCGACGAGACGTTCTTCTCTCTCTTTCTCTCCCTCTCTTTCTTCAACCTCACAATTTAAACTGAATAAATAGCCAAAATTTGAATATTAAATTTAAAAAACTAAAAATCAAATTTCTTTTTTGAAGCAAATCCGAATCAATCAAATTATTTTCAATTCCATTCATTTTTTTTAATTTTCACCAAATAATGCACGCCCCTACTTTAGCGACATCCATTTAATGTTTTCCCATAAGTTATTTGATAGACTTGGAGTAAATTATGCAAAAATTCTAAAAATACAATCTAATTTTTGTTTTTTCTTAGCAAATTTGATTAAATACTTTCCAAAATGACCCTACTATTTTGCAAAAAAAATTAATTCATGGTTACCTAAGGGGTTTGAAATACAAGTTTGCAAACCATAAACTAAGGAGTTAGTTGTTAAGAGTTCATATAATTATTATAAGTTAGATTATGATTCCAAACCTCCCAACATATTTTTCAATTTTCTTTTTTTTATAATAATAAAAAAGGGAATTGTTAGTGGGTTAGGTTGGAAGAAATGAAGTGATTGGTCAAAGAGTGCATGCATAAAAATATTCATATTTGATATCATGAGGTTGGTTGAATCTAAGTTTAATTAGATAGCTTATAGATAAGATTATTGGGGGTAGAACTAACTAATTTGGTTGATTTTGATGCATTGAACATAAAATAGTCATCATTTTATGTATTTACAAAGTAAACCATAAACTTCAGTATTTATCTTGAAAATGACTAAGGGTCTGTTTGGGGCAGCTGCAGCTAATTGAATAATTTGTTGATAAACTTATTAAAAATAACCTGATGATAAGCTAGGTGCGGTGGCTATTACAAATTTTTAATTTTTTGGAAAAATAAGACCGCTGCCAGAAAATTGTCACCCCACTTAGATAGGTGCGGTGTGAAAACGTTATTTTCAACATTTTCAAAACGCATAAGCTGCCAAAACACAGTTTACCCAAACATGTCGTCTGTGTTTTTAAAATGTCACCGCACCAAAATAAGCGAACGACCCTAAATATTACAATAGGGAAATTTACATACTTCGGGCACAATTCTTATGTATTTACGTATCTCACCGCTGAACTTTCATATTTACATAGATAACAATTTGCTACTAATTTGTGCATGAAAATATGTATTTTAGCCTTTAAAAAGTGATAATAGTGTTGCTTTTTTTTATATGATTAGCATGAGAGATTTAAGTGATATGTGTGTAAATATGAAAGTTTTGGTGCAAGATATGTAAATAGATAAGAATTGTGTGCTATGTGTGTAAATGTTCCGAAAAAATAATACTAATTTTAATTTTTCTCTTAAGTGAAATACATACTTTTATGTATATCTTTGGATGTATTTTTGTAAGTAAAGTGATATCCAAGTAAATTATTAAAATTTTATAATTTCAGATATGTAAATACATAAAAACTTTATGGTATCATGCAATTTTATTCACATAAGAAATACTAAATTTACATACTTGACGCAACATTCTTATGTATTTACATACCTCGCAAGCCAACGAGTCGAGCTGTGACAAGCGCCAGCTTGAGCTCGTGGCTCAATAAGCTTGGAGAGGGAGCCCGAGTTTGCTCCCAAGCGAACTCGTCTCATTTGCACCACCATGTAAACACATAGAAATTGTGTGGTGCATTGCAAATTAAATTCTGTTTAATTTTAAAATATCATCCTAATGTTATTTAAAATGAGGTGAAATCTAGTAGAAAGATTTTTTTGAAATTCAGGTAAATTTTTATTATTAAAATGCTGACTTAAGTGGACTGAGATTTCTAATTTCTCCATTCACTTTTTGACTTGGTATGCAGAGAAGACTTTGCAAAAAGAGTTGATGTCAATGCGAATTAGAAACTTTATGGGTATGAGGTTGTGACTTTAGATGTTGTTAGGTTAAAAATGTAAAGGAAAAATAAAATTTAATATTGCAAAAAAGATAAGGTCTTAAATATTTTTTATTGACTTTGCATCTTCTAGTTTGAATAAGGATGTAAATGTAAATAGGTTAAATAAAAGTAATTAAAAGCTGAAAAAAAATTTCTTAGAATAGCACAATATAAACTAGATTCTTAAAGCTCCTCGTGAGTCTGATTGATTAATGCGAATTAGAAACTTTGATGATTGTTTGGTTTAGTAATCGAAAGATTTTAAACTCTCATTATCACTTGATTAATAAATGAATGAACTTTAATATTTTATTGGCCGACTTATTTATATTTATGAACAATATCATTTAAAGCTCATGAACAAACTATTATGACTCGCTCATGACAAATATCATTTATATATATATGTCTTTAGGCTCAATGATGGGACTCATTTATTATCATTGACAAATTGTGTTTAGATAACTTGATTAAGGCTTAATTACAACTTTTTTTCTTTCTTTAAAAGAGCTAATCATTTATAAGCTCGATAATCTTTACACGAACCAAAAACGAATCATGCTTGGGCTCGAATATAATCTTAAGTGCTTGGACAAGCTCTTACTAAACGAGCTCAAGCTCGAACAAGCCACCTACTTGGTTCTCTGCTCGAATTATTCACTGCCCTAAATCAAATCTTCTCATAAATTTGATGACTTTAATATATGCTATAATAAAATTTCATTCAAAATATTCACAAATTTAACGACTTTAAATTATTTTATAAATAAATTTTGATACCAAATATTCCAAGCTAAACTTTCTCATTTAAAACGTGGTAGAGGGATTTAGTTTAAACAAATTTAACAGATTGAAGCTATGGATATTGGTCGATAAGCATGACTTGCGAGCTTATTAATGAGTTAAGTTTTAGGAGGCACGTAGGCCTACTTAGCCTGCTAACACCTCTATGATAGACAC
The DNA here is from genome assembly GCA_002079205.1 of Phalaenopsis hybrid cultivar. Classification (NCBI taxonomy): domain Eukaryota; kingdom Viridiplantae; phylum Streptophyta; class Magnoliopsida; order Asparagales; family Orchidaceae; genus Phalaenopsis; species Phalaenopsis hybrid cultivar. Next base: position 166,962 of record JXCR01143855.1, read on the forward strand.
ATCACTAAGACTTTATATAAGCATTTGATCGTGATTGATAAATATTCTAATACAAAAGCTTATTTCATGTCACACTTGACTCGAGCTTAACTTTACCAATTTTCTTGAAGCTTAATCACGAGCTCCTTAATGCACTTCAACTCGACGAGTAACATGTCAAGCTCCATAATACTAGCATGTAAAGATAAGTTGTGAGGATTTTTATTAAGATCGTATATGAATGAGCTCACTTGATAAATTGAATTACGAAGAAACTATAACTCAAACTCGAGTTTGTTTATGATTGACCATGGCTCCCTACTCTAACTCAACCTACAGGCTCACCAAGACAGGCTTATGAGCCATCACGAGCCGAGATAAAGCTACCTCGGTTCACTTAACCCCTGATTTCAAGACATAAACTTACACCATCTACTTCACCCTTAATAATTGTCTCATTAATTTATGCTTTATTAAGAAGTTCTTCTTAGTGATGACATTCTCTTCCTTTCTTCATCATAAACTCCTCCTTGTGATGATCATAAACTTAAATTCTCAATCCTATTGCAAAAACACAATGGTCTATGAAATGAACAAAAACATTCTCCTTAAATAAAACTTAATTTCACAATTAGACATGGCCAATCTCCCTCCCCAAGACTAGCAGACCAGAATAGACAGCTTACATAATACATAACTTACAGGTTAAACTACATGAGAGAAAAGTTAAGAGCAGCCATGGTTGGCCTTTGAGAAAGCTTCAGCCTGTGAAGCTGCATCTTTCTCAGAGATAATGGCTTCTACAAGAAGAGCCTTCACTTCCCAAGGGTTGTAAGGGTAGTCAGGCCTTGTGTAAGAGTTCAGAAGTGCAGTGCTTGCTTGCTTCACTAACTTGATAAAAATACTGCCACCAATATCATCATTCCTCTGAATCACATCCAACAATGTGAGTTCAGGTTCATACCTCTCCAAAAGTATTGACCCAAACACCTTTGAGACTGAGGAGTCCTGAGGAAGAGAGTTTGGCCATGCCTCTCTTCTGCTGCTCCAATATCTGCTCAAGTGAAATGAGTTGTGTTAGTGAGGATTTAAACCAATGTAATTTTATAAAAAATGTAGGCCCGTTTACATACATATTATCACGCAATTCTTGTGTATTTACATATCTAACGGCTAAACTTTAATATTTATGTTAATTGCACTCGATCTTTAACATCACACATAAAAAATATCATTTTCACCAACTCTTTAAAATTCAAATGTGCCCTTTTATCCCACGATGTTATGTAAATGTCAAACTTTAGGTGTTAGACATGCAAATACCCCTATTAAAAATAAAGGGTCATTTACATACATATCACACAATTCTTAGGTATTTACATATCTAATAGCTAAACATTTTTATGTTTATTGCACTCAGATCTTTAACATCACGTCGGAAATATTATTTTTACGAACTCTTTAAAAATTAATTGCGCCTTTTTATACATAAGTTTATAGTGTTGAGATGTTATGAAAGTAAATATCAAACTTTAGGTGATAGACATGTGAATCCCTAAGAATTGCTTGGTATGCATGTAAATTTCAAAAAAAAAACAGATAATTAGGCAATGATAGAAATGAGATATTATAGTAGAAGTATGACAAAATTATACCAGAGGATAGTGTAAGCAGACATGAACAATAAAGGGAAAATAATACACAAATAAGATAAGTTTATAAAATTAAGGGGCGTTTACATAAATAGACACTCATTTTTTATGGATTTATGCATCTCACACCAAAACCTTCATATTTACACACATAGCACTCAGCGCTTTTGTGTCACATAAAAAATAACACTAAGTACCCACATTTTAATAGTCAAATCCATGTTTTGATGCATAGGTAAGAGCCATTGATATGTAAATCCATAAAATATGCGTGCTATGTTTGTAAATTTCCCTAAAATTTGTAGATAGTGAGAGATTAGGGAGAATGAAAAGAGTATCTAGCAAAGGTACCATTGATAAAAATTGTCCCAAAAAAATTACATGAGATAGGTGCTTTGTGTTAGGTAATAGAAGAGAGCTAAAGGCACAAAGATGAGAGCTAAATATAAGAAATATGCAAACGCACAAAATTTACATGATTCGGTGAGATTCACCCGCATTATTGATCACATAAAAATCTAATAATCTACTCAGCTATGAAAAATTAAATTGAAAGATAACACATAATATAAATTTAGAAAAAATAATAAGATATCACAATGCCTAAATGACCAACAAAAAGAGATAATTCTTCCAATTGCTACAAAGAAAAAGATTAGATATGGAAAATAAAATTTTATTGTTATGGATAGGTTTATTAATGTTTTATATCTTACAACAATATTATTATTACATGCATTTAGTATTTATATCATATAATAGGGGCAAAGCCAGCCTCATTTTTTATGAGGGTAAATTGTCCCCCCAGACCCATCGTGGGAATTACTATGACAATGAAGGTCAAAGTAATATTCTAGGAGGGGCAAAAGGCCATATTGGTCTTCCATTTAAGTAAAAAAACTGAATTTGAGGGGGGTAATTTGCCTAGCCAGGACCCTACTTGATTCCACCCACGATTATATAATGAATACATAATATTCATTATTATAATATATTCTTAAAATTGAGGATGTTCTCATTTATTTTAAATTTTCTCTTTATTGTATACATTATCACGTTATTATAACATATTCTTTAATTAAAAAATAACTATGTTAATTCTAGCTTTATTATAGTTGCTCTACTTCCATTCATTGTTGTAGGAGTCCAAACAAAAGCTTCTACTTGTTAAGGAAAAAAAACTAGTACAAACCACTCAATTCCTATGTATTTACACATCTAACACCTAAAATTTACTTTCATGCATTTATACCACCCAATGATTTCATACCACATAAAAAAAATATATCACCAAAGAGTGAAATACACATTTTCATCCACAAGTAAGATGACATGTGTGTAAAAATTGAATTTTAGGTGTTATATATATAACTACATAGGAATTAAGTGACATGGATGTAAATCTTCCTGAAAACTAACATGCATCTTTCTTTTTAAATAATTTAAAAACTCTCTCCCAACATGAGAGAATATTATGCATCTGCAATTAAAAAATAACTATGTTAATTTTAGCTTTATGATAGTCGAACTACTTCCATTCAGTGTTGCAGGAGTCCAAACAAAAGCTTCTACTTGATAAGGGAAAAAGAGTAGTACAAACCACTCAATTCCTATGTATTTACATATCTATCACCTAAAGTTTACTTTCTTGTATTTATACCACCTAGTGCTTTCATACCACATAAAAAAATAATTTCACCATGTTAATTCTAGCTTTATGATAGTTTCACTACTTCCATTCAGTGTTGCAGGAGTCCAAACAAAAGCTTCTACTTGATAAGGGAAAAAGACTAGCACAAACCACTCAATTCCTATGTATTTACATATCTATCACCTAAAATTTACTTTTCTTGTATTTATACCACCCAGTGCTTTCATACCACATAAAAAAATAATTTCACCATGTTAATTCTAGCTTTATGATAGTTGCACTACTTCCATTCAGTGTTGCAGGAGTCCAAACAAAAGCTTCTACTTGATAAGGGAAAAAGACTAGAACAAACCACCCAATTCCTATGTATTTACATATCTATCACCTAAAATTTACTTTCTTGTATTTATACCACCCAGTGCTTTCATAACACATAAAAAAATAATTTCACCAAAGGGTGAAATACACATTTTCATCCACAAGTAAGAAGACATGTATGTAAAAATTGAATTTTAGGTGTTATATATATAAATACATAGAAATTAAGTGATATGGATGTAAATCTTCCTAAAAATTTACATGCATCTTTCTTTTTTCAAGAATTTAAAAACTCTCTACCTACATGAGAGAATATTATCCATCTGCATAATATGTGCACAATAGCGCACAATACTATTCGACACGGAGTTCACATGCATACAGACTCTACACATAATATTTTTTCCTCCTAAGGCACCAGAAAAACTCCTCTGTGCTCTCTAGATTGGCAGCCCCTTCTCCCCTCTCTGTCTCCTCCCTTTGTTCTCCTTATTTGTTTGTGGTTTTTTTTTTGCCATTTTTCTCTCTCTATCTGTTTATAGTTGTTGGATGCTCCTGAACACCGTGCAATAATCTCCTTATTTAATGCTATGCATTAAGTTTTTTGATCTAATTCATCATCAATTAACTGTCACTCGTTCTCTTACATTTTCCAATAATTTGTAGAATAATAATCTCACATCTCCAGTAGTCTTACAAAAGTTACAAATTTTTTCAGTAAATTTTATTGCAAGTAGACATTTACAGATATATATTACACCTGAAACTCCTGCAACTACACATTGTTCAGCGAACTGCAGAGCTCAAAATCTATCGCTCAAGTAGGAGCAAAAGGCATTTAGCTAAAAACAGGAATGTAAAATCTTGTAAACTTGCAGTTTAAGGAAGAAAATACAACGAAAGAAAACCCAAAAGACTTTCAATCGACATTAAAAGAGAAAGAGAGGCGAGGAAAAGGTTACTGAGGGGTGCATCGCCCTGGATCTCTGGTGTAGAGAAAACCAGGACCTATCATCTCTGTTAAGGAATNATACAACGAAAGAAAACCCAAAAGACTTTCAGTCGACATTAAAAGAGAAAGAGAGGTGAGGAAAAGGTTACTGAGGGGTGCATCGCCCTGGATCTCTGGTGTAGAGAAAGCCAGGACCTATCATCTCTGTTAAGGAATTCGGAACCCTTCTCTCATTCTTCTTCAAAAACTCTGAATCCTTAGCTTCAAACCCTGCAACAAAACAGACAAACCAAAGAACAAGAAGCTCTTTCTTCACTGTTCTCCATTCCATCTCTCTCTCTCTCCTCCCTGGGTTCTGTTGTCTCTATCCCTCAGCTCTGTTCTGCGTTTCCCCAAATCCCAGAAGGCGAGCAGTACTGTTTATTTTTAATTTTCTAACGGATATATGATATTCATCGCGCTTCATAGGACGTTTTTGGCTGGGCTATTTGAGACGTGATGGAAGGGACAAGCGTACGTCTTTTAAAATAAGAGTGAGATTATTGAATTGTTCAGATCTAGATTTATTGCAACCCCGATGATTTGTTGGTGCCTGATAAATGTCTATAGGGGAAAAATTATTGCATGCGGTGATCTACGATCAAGACCGGACACCGCATGCAGAGATACATACAGTGTAATTTTTTTATGTTTTTTGAAACACACTGTTATATCTGAATTTGATTTCTTTTTTATTAATTTAATTTGTTTTCTACACCTATTTTATATAAAATCTTTATTACAAAAAAATATAGCTTATTTCATTTAATTTGTATTTTTCATCATTTTTTTAATTAACTTTTTTTGGGTAAATATGACTTCAAACTTATTTTATAAAATTTTTATTTTTTAACCAATATGATATAACTTTAAATACTTAATAAATTATTGATAATTTTATAGGTAATTTAATCTAGTGGTTTTTACATACATTTCACTATAAATATTATTATTTATGTATTTCACGCCACTTATGGCTCTCCTACTGCTCTGTTTTTCTTCTTCCTTGGGTGCCTCTTGAGTAAAGAGAGGAGAGAGAATCTTTATTGTATTTGTAGAGGTGGTCGACGGGTGTAATTTCTCAGGCTAATAAAATTCTTTACAACTCCGTGAACGTATACAATTTATCAAACCACTTAAATCTGGAGTTTCCGTTGTGCTTTTCCATTTTACGATTTTTCTCGATTCGATTTTTCATTTTATTGTCGTTGTTGTTTCACAACAACTGGTATCAGAGCTTTGGCTTGAGATTGAAAAAAAAAATGAGCAGAGACGAAGTGATGACATCGAGGATTGAGAAGTTTAATAACACAGATTTTGGTTACTGAATGATGCAGATAGAGGACTGCCTCTGTGGGAAGAAACTTCATCTTCCGTTATTGAGAAAACGTCCATAGAAGATGGATGAGGCTGAATGAAATATGTTGGATCAACAGTTTCTAGGGGTTGTTCAATTAACCCTTTCGAGATTCGTTGCCCACAACGTCATCAAGGAGAGGACTACTGTAGAACTCATGACGACTTTATCAGGTATATATGGAAAGTCATTGGCAAATAACAAAGTGCACATGATGAAAAAATTATTCAACTTGAAGATGACGGAATTCGTGTCTGTTGCTCTACACTTGAATGATTTCAATACTATCACAAATCAATTGTCGTCTGTTGAAATTGAATTTGATGATGAGATATGAGCGTTGATATTGGTAGCTTCATTGTTAAATAGCTGGGAAACCATGAGGATGACAATTAGCAGTTATGTAGGTAAATCTAAATTGAAATATGAAGATATTCGTGATTTGATTTTGGCTGAGGAAGTGTGCAGGAAAGATTCTGGCGAGATCTCAAGTTTGAGTTTGGCGCTGAATGTTGATTTCAGAGAGAGATGTTATAATAGAAACTCAAATAGAGGGTGATCAAAATCAAAGTCTGGTCAGCACGCAACCCGCTGGAATTGTGGCAAGGCTGACCACATAAAGATGAATTGCAGAAATCCCAAGAATATGTAGAATGATAGCGCAAATGTGGTATTTGAAGAATTACATGATGCACTTTTGTTATAAGTTCATAGTTATGTTGATGACTAGATACTGGATTCAGAGGATTCCTTCCATACATCTTCCCACTAAAAGTTGATGTGAAATTATGTTGGTGGCAACTTTGGAAAGGTACATCTAGCTGATGGAAAAACTTTAGATGTGGTGGTGATGAGAGACGTTGATATTGCACTCCTTAACAAGAGCAAATAGACTTTGCAAAAAGTCAGACATGATCATGAGTTGAGAAAAATCTCATTTATATTGGGCAACTCAATGATGGTAGTCATTCAGTAGTATTCTCAGATAGTATCTATGAGGTCACTAAAGGAGCATTAGTACTGGCTCGGGGTAAGAAAACTGACACACTATATATGAGTATAGATTTACTCAGATGTGAACACATGAGTCAGAGGTGCATTATAGGAATTTAGAAGAAAGACAATTTCCTGAAAGGTGGCAGGGCTCCAAAGGCAGGAAAACCAGATCTTGTACGGACCGATGGTGGAGAACCACAGAGCTATAAGAAAATCTTGCAATATGAGAATTTGAGCAAGTGGGAGCTGACCAAGAAGGATGAGACAGATTCCCCGTCAGGGAATCAGACTTGAGAGTTGACAACACTTCCACCATGGAAGAAGGTAATGCAAAACAAGTGGGTGTACCGGATGAAGCTGTGCTTGATGGCAGTAAGAGGTATAAGGCTGAACTTCTTGAAAAAAGTCTTCAGCTATAGCAAAATATTGCCCATGTAGTGGAAGATGCAAGCAGATTCATGAGTAACCCAGGAAAGAGCTTGGAGGTACAAAGCTACGTTGACGTTGATATATCAATTAAGGGTGTTGCTCTTGAGAAACTGAAGTTGTGTGCAACTTCAATTGGTCTTCTCGCATGAATACCGAGGCTTTGAGTTGCAGAGGTGGCAGAAAGTAGAGGAAAGTGGAAGATATCACAGTTGAGAAAAAAAACAACTCAGTCAGTGGATGATGCAGTCGATGTCCCAGTCTCCAAGTGAGATTTATTGAGTAGGTGGAGCCCGATCCACCTCCTGCAATGACAATTTTTTCTTTATGGCAGGTAATAAAAAATTAATTGCTAATTAATTTGATTCCTTTTATGAAGCATCGCCTGGATTCCTTTTCAAAAGTGAATCTTGCCAACTGTTCTTTCCATAAGAGCTCTCCCGCCTCTTTTATTTGTGAATCAAGATGTACACAAGAGGAATTTTTGGTGGCTTCTTAATTTCTTAATGAACTTTTTTTGGTAAAGCTGCGGGTGTGAAGAAATGATTCCAAATTTGCTTCTGTGGACAGCAAGGAGGAAAATCAATTATGACGTTAATGGATTTTGGGCCTCCTTTATAAATTAATAACTAGAAGCATAGGAAAGTATTGCAAAAGGCTGCTGCTATGTTTTTCTTCTTCCTTGGGTGCCTCTCGGGTAGAGAGAGCAGAGAGGAGAAAGAGGAAGAGATGAGAGAGAATCTTTCTTGTATTTATTGAGGTGATCGAATTGTGTAATTCCTCAGGCTAATAAAATCCTCTGCAGCTCCGTGGACATAGACAATTTACCGAACCACGTAAATCTATGTTTCTGTTGTTTCTTTTTAGTTTGCGATTTTTCTTAATCTGGTTTTTCGCTTTATTGTGATCATTTTTCACAAGACCCTATGCCTCTACTCACCTTACGACACTGCCGCCTATCCATCCGACCCTCTCACCCAAGCCACTCCCATCGCACCCACATCCACCGACCACTCTTTCCATTGGCACAATCACATCCATGCTCTAACTCTCCTAAGAACACTCCCACTTCTCATTCATTTCCTTTGTCAGCAACACGTCTCTCCCTCCAGCCTCGAAACACACTCTCAATATTCTCTTTGATTCCCACTCTATCTATTGCTTCGACAAAATTAGCCCAGTGATTGGAAGTAACCCCATTAAAGAAGATTGTCAAAGGACATGTCAGGGACTTGTGGTTTTGTCAGAGCTACGTGGGTTCGTCGGTGTGTGGGTTATTGCTAGAGTTGTTAAAATTTCAGAATAATGTGGAATAATGTGGAATACTTGATTATTTTATTGATATGAACGAGGGTATAAAGAACCCTTACAAGAATCCTATAATAAGAAAAATAATAAAAAAAGAAATGATATGAAAGAAAATATATATCACCTGATATTTTCAATAATCAATTCATAATAATTATTAGGAGATATATGAAATAACATAAAATAAGAAAATAAATAATTTCTAATCCAAGGAAATAAATAAAAAATAGGAAACTAAATTCTCCTTAATCTAAGAAAATAATTTATTCATCATAAATTCTTACAAGAATAAATTATTTTATATTATAATTCCTAACACTCCCCCTCAAGTTGAAACATGGTTGAAAATCACGTTCAACTTGAATTTGTAAACATCAAACAATGGGCGAGGAAAATCCTATGAAGTGGAACTTGAATTCTTTATCATGTATTAAGGTTGTCTTTGGCTGCAGTTACTGCAATGTATGTAGGGAGGCGGATGGTTCCTATGGATAATGCTACAGGGGAGTTTGCAGGTAAGTAGACAGTAGTGGTTTCAGTTCCTGCAGTTTCTGTAGTTAGACAAAAACCTCATACTAGTACTCCTGCAGAGAAATTGAAGGGAAGTAGACAACTTTGATTGCTTTGACTGCGGTTCCTGCAGTGTCTGTAGGTAGACTGAAAGCTCCTACATGTAATGGTGCAGAGGAGTTTGCACGGAAGTAGACAACTGTGATTGTCTTTTGACTGTGGTTTCTGCAGTGCCTATAAGAGGACTCAAAATTAAGGTTTGGATGAATTTTGAGTTTTATCTACCATGTGTTTCGGTATAGAGAGAAGTAGATTCAGGCTTGATTGAATTTTGAGTTTTATCTATCATGTGTTTCGACATATAGAGAAGTAGATTCAGGCTTGGTTGTCGGAGAAAACATGTAAATCACACCCAACAAATTCTGCTGACAAGAAAGTAGCAGGAGAGAGGGCAGTTGGAAACACAGCTCCTCTTGGCGCTTGGGCAGAGAAAAAAAATACTGCAGGAGAAAGGGTCAGGGATTGATTTTGCCAGCATTGCCCGAAATTTTAACATGGTATCAGAGCATAATTTTGTAATCTAGCCATCGATCCTCCTTTGAGAATTGTCGGACTCCCTTCCTGCCATCCTTTGTGCGGGAAGGGAGGGGCACTTATCTTGGAATTTGAAGCAACGACTTTTTCTTCACTACTCAAACTAGCCCGGCCTTGTGCTCGTGAGCAGGGGCTCCAGTCAGGGCGGCACCAGTGATGCCGCCACTCACCTCATCGTCATCTCGTCGGAGATATCGCTGTCGTCGACGTGCCTAGAAGTTATTAGAGAGATTTACACATATAAATAAAAGGATTTTGTGAAGGAATTTCACCCCAGATCATTTTCAGCCCTAAAGTCTATAAGAGAGAGAGAGAGATTTAGAGAAGATGTCTTCATGGGAGATGGATTTGAAGAAGAAGGAAGAGACCATGAGGAAGAGATTCATCAGTCGAAGTGCACAAGAGATGTATAACGGTTTCTTATCCGTTAGTATCGAAGGAATATCGGGAAAGATGAATAATGTGAAATAAAGTGGAGTACTTGATTTTTTCATTGATATGAACGAGTGTATAAATAACCCTTACAATAATCCTATAATAGGAAAGACAATGAAAATGAAATGATATGAAAAGAAAGATATATCACCTGATATTTCTAATAATCAATTCATATCAATAATTATGAGATATAAGAAAAACATAAAATAAGAAAATAAATAATTCCTAATCCAAAGAAATAAATATAAAATAGGAAAAAAAATATCTCCTTAATTTAAAGAAATAATTTATTCCTCATAACTTCTTATAAGAATAAATTATTTCTTATTATAATTCCTAACACTCTCCCTGGTGTTGACATGGTTGAAAACTATGTTCAACTTGAATTTAAAAACATCAAATAATGAGTGAGGAAGATTTTGTGAAGTAGAAGTTGAAGTCTTTATCCTCAAGCTCTTTGGTTGAAAACTATATTTAAGCTCATTCCCAACGGATAATGCATTGAATCCAATGGAAGGAGAAGGATAGAGAGAGAGAGAGAGAGAGAGAGAGAGAGAGAGAGAGTTGCCATTGTGGGAAGGGGGTGGAAGGATCATCTATTTATAGAAGATGCTAGAGCCGAGTATTAGTTATAACTTATTTATTTAAATATCTAATATTAATACACTATAACTTAATATTAGAAATTAATTAAATATTTTGTTAATATATATTTATTAATTAACTTAAATTATTAAATAATTTATCATTAACTCTTATATTCAACTAATAATATTTTTAATATAAATTAATCTCTTATTATATAAATATATAACATTTACTTATTATTTATAAAATTCACATTAATTAAACAATATCTTATATTTTTAAGTTGTTAACCTTGTTGTAATTCTATGGAACACAATTTACTCAAACCTTCTATTCCTTTTCTTCTCCTTCACTTGTTTTAAATAAAATGCTTTCACTTGAGCTAAAAAGTTTTTATTTTTTTTATTTTTTAAAACAATTATTTAACAATATTCAATATAAATTAATATAATTTTTCTTATTTTTTATTCCAATAAACTAAATTTTCACCACTTGCTCCTCGCAAGCATATTAAATTATAAATTTTTTATTTTGTTTATTTTATCACAATAAGTATATATAATTAGATTTAATTAAAAATTTACTCAATAAATTATCTATTTAAATTTATAAATTATTTACCTTGAGCCGTTCATTATACAATTAATCCAAATCTAATCCCATAAAATATTGAAATGAACGATGAGCAAATAACCGTAGTAAAATCATACTAAAGTAAAAGAGAAAATTGCAATTTTCACCTAAAACGACCACGGTGGGACTCGAACCCACAATCTCCCGCTCCGGAGGCGAGCGCCTTATCCATTAGGCCACGCGGTCATTGCTTGGGTCTGTTTCTAATTATATTTATTAGTACAGTTAGCTTTTGACTGTTTTTCTAAAATCAAATTCAAGATCTACAAGGGTTCCAATTTCAGTAAGTGTATAGTTAAACTGACCGTGTCAATAAGACTAACCCAATGATGTCAAAGTTGGGTCAAATCATGTTTGGTCAAGCTCAGATCTAGCGATTGAATGACATTTGGAAGCTTTGGATCGTCAATTGAAATGTCAAATGAACTCAAAATTTGATATATTCATAGTCATAATGAGTGTCTTAGAGAAAGTAGTCAAACGGGCCCAAGGTCACTCATTTTCGAGGTTATGAAAGCAATTAAATCGTTAAAAGACCTTTATGATCAAGCAAGATTAATATGTGATGCCTCATAAGGTGATTAGAGAAGTTATTCACCAACAAGATTAAAATAATCATAGTATAGAGGTTATAAATCGTATATTACAAATATAGGACAATTACATAGATACCACCAAATTCTTATGTATTTACATATCTAACACCTAAACTATATTACTTACATTCCCATCACCCAAATCTTCCATATCACTTAAAAATACCAAGATTTTTTACTTAATTGAAATAAACATTTTCATTAGGTGGCAGGGATGTAAAAATTGAAATTTAGGTGTTACACATGTAAATACACAAAATATTGAGTGATATGTATGCATATCTTCCGAATATATGGCACGTAACCATGTTAGAATATGGCTAAGTCTTATTCAAGCATGGTTCGGATATGAATGAAGTAAAGTTGGGATAATATTAGAAAATTACTTGAATTTAATTATTTCAGATATATATATTGTGAAAGCATATCTTGCATAACTGCTGATATCCCTTGAGCATATAATGAGAAATTATTGTGAGAAAGGACAACTGATCATTGTTGTCATCATTTTTATGCTCACTGCTAGGAAACATATGAAATTATTGTCTATCTGAGCATGCCCATACAAACCTATTTTTCAAAATTTATGATTAGAAAAGCATATTTTTCAATCACACACACACTCCGTAGTGAGACAGTGTAATAGATAGTCTCAAACAATTACTGTGAAAATATAAAATGCATAGCTACTGATACCTCTTGAGCATATAATGAGAAATTATTGTGAGAAAGGGTAACTGATCATTGTTGTCATCATTTTTATGCTCACTACTAGGAAACATATGAAGTTGTGGTATGTTTGAGCATGCTTATCCAAACCCATTTTCAAAATTTATGATTAGAAAAACATAGTTTTCAATCACACACACTCCATATTGAGACAGTGAAATAGATAGCCTCAGACAGTTATTGTGAAAGCATATAATGCATAGTTGTTATACCTCTTGGGCTTATAATGAGAAATTATTGTGAGAAAGAACAACAAATCATCTTTGTCATCATTTTTATGCTCACTGCTAGGAAACACATGAAATTGCGGTCTATTTGAGCATGCTCATTCAAAACTATTTTTCAAAATTTATGATTAGAAAAACATATTTTTCAATCACAGACACACTCCTTAGTGAGACAGTGAGATAAATAGTCTGAGAAAGTTACTGTGAAAGCATATTATGCATAGCTCCTAATACCTCTCGGGGCATATGATGAGAAAATATTGTGACTAAGGGTAACAAAGCTTCTTTTTTATGAGAAGAAAAACATATTTCTCAATAACACACACTCTGAAGTTAGACGGTGAAATAAATAGTCTCATAAAGCTACGGCGACATGATATTGTGCATAACTACTGATACCCTTTGGGGCATATATACTGTCAGAAATGACAACAGAGCATCTTTGTCATCATTTTATTGCTCATTTCTAGGAAACATATGTATAATATCATGCATTGTTACTGTAATTCATTACTAATACCACTTGGGGCACTATATGAATTAATATTGTAAGAAGGAGCTACATACCATCTTTGTCAGCATCTCTGTACTCACAACTTCTACATGTGCTATCATAGTAATAAAATGGCTAAAACCAAGGAGGTTGGCCTGCTTGCACTGTGGGACAAAGAAACTGAAATAGTCTTCTGTGACATTTGCCTCATCTAAATTGATGTGGACAATAGACCCACTACATATTTCAACAATGAAGGGTGACATAATATTATAACAATATTTAAGGAGAGTATGACATGATGCAATTGAAGAACAAATGAGATCAGCTCAAGAAGTATTGAAAAATTTAGAAGGAATTGAAACGGGGATTAACAGGCTTGGGTTGAGGTATGATGAGGCAAACCATTGTTGTGTCGGAGGAGTGGGGGACAGAAAGACTCGAGGTAAAATTTTTTCATATCATATAATTCGGTTAATTTCATTTTATTTACTAAATAAAGTGTGTGTTATGATTTTGTAGGTGGTGTCCATTATGAAAAAAAATTATACTTTGTGAACTTGAGCCTGAGTTGGACGAGAAGTTGGACCCGATGTTTGGAGGTGTCATTATTACAGGCAAATATGCATGCTCGCCCAATGAGATAGGGTTTTGTGGCACCTCAAAGAACTTGGCGGTCGAGCTATCAGGTGATTCAACCGAAGTACCTAGCCGAGACCTCCATGAAATTGAGTCTACCTGTCGTTCTAAGTGTCCGCAGGTAGACACTAAAAAAGAAAGGTGGAGCTGCTTTTGTTAGAAATCAGATATCACAATTGGTAGCTTCTTCCTACGCTGAACCACATATAGTACATGAATGTGTCATTGAACAGGTCATGCAAACTTTGAATATAGATAAAAACTTTTTGATGATTTGCCTCCATACTTATTTGCGGTAGAGTTGCTTGAAAATCTCACCCGCAAAGATTTTTTCATCTAGATTCCTCAAGAAAAAAAATTGGCGTATCTATAGCATTTTTATGATGAGAGGGACATTTGAGCATTTTTTTTATTTTTTATTCCTTGGGACACATTTATTTTTGAATTTTATTATGTAATGATTTGGTTCTTTGTATTGTTTTGTATTTTACTGGATAATATTAATGAATCCTCGTTATTCATAATCCTCATTATTCAGATTTCACAACAAATTCAGACATTGTTCGCTCATAGTTTGTTAATTAGCTTGTGCTAGCTAGCACGAGATACTCCTAAATGGATGCAACCATAAAATGACAAAGGAGGGTTGCAGCAATGTATTTGATCCACTAATATTACAACATGTACATTGATCATTCTCCATGCTTGACATTATCATATATTGGCGACAAATGAGTTGAGGAATTACTTGTTGGGCACCCAACGAGATTCGACAAGGTGTTTCGCATGAGACAAAACATATTTAATGATCTGTTGGAAGAACTTAACAGATTTCACGGACTTCATGGGTCATCGAGGACGACACCACGAGAGGTATTGGCGATAACTCTCTACATATTTTCATAGAATGAGTCAATGAGAGGAACAATAGAACGGTTTTAACAATCTTCAAAGACGATTAGTGAATAATTCTCGGTGAATAATTTCTTTTATTCAAAGGCATTTGCAATTTACATTTCTTTTTAGTGGTTTAAAATTTTTATGCTATTTGTTGATGTAAATTTTTATTTACTTCTTTTGGCAAATTCAATTCTTGTCTCACTAAAGCATTTTCTTTTGCAGCATTTACGAAAGATGAACTTAAGAATTTTAGTGACATCTTGATGATTGTTTTATCACTCTGAACTACATATTTTGATTATGATGTCACATTGGGCTTATACTTACGGGAGACAGTTCTATGGCTGCCTGCCGATCATCGCAAAGCAGTGTAACTTCTTCCGAAGGGCGAACAGCCCAACGGATTCCACGACCAATTGTGATCAGAAATGGACACCATCACTAGTGAACAGTGTAACACGGGACATACACTGTTTATATGTTAAAAATAATATAGTCATTATGTTAATTGTAATTTTAATAAATTTTGACTTTTTTTGGCACATTTGATACTCGCTTTTAAGTGAGGTGTATATATAAACTTTTATCCTATTCTGAAATATCGAATATATAATTATGACAATTCTATTATTTACAACATTGCTAATCAAAGATAAAATTTTCATTTGTCCAGAAATATCCGCTACACAATGTGTTTTCAAACAACTGAAATAAATAGACAACCAGCTTCCCAACAACAACTTTCTCGGAGCTGCATACTGGGGCAGCTTATTTGGTGCGGTGTTGTTTTGAAAACGCACCTAGCCTGTTTGGGTAAATTGCGTTTTGGCAGCTTATGCGTTTTGAAAACGTAGAAANCTTATACCAATTTAACAATGCAAGAAAATGTGCATTTCATTTTTAAAAATTAGTTCTAGTGGCATTTTTTATGGGATATGAAATATTTGAGTGTTAGAAATATAAAAAAGTCAAATTTTGTTAGGTGTTGATACATAAATTCTTAAGAATTGTGTGATGTGTATGTAAATGCCATAAGCGTATGCTAGGTGTTAGATACATAAATTCTTAAGAATTGTGTGTGATGTGTATGTAAACGCACTAACCAAACAACTAAACTGTTTATTCAGTACAAGGGCAAAATAGTCAATTTTCCAGAATCAACTGTTTTCCATAAGCGCAAACCAAACAGTCAGACAGTTTATCCGGATCAGCTGCTCATCAGTACATTTTCAGGATAAACTGCTTATCAGCGGAAGCTGGATAAACTACAGCCGCCACAAACAGATCCTAAGTTGGGGTTCTAACTCCAGCCGCCTAAACAGAACCAAAATCGTTTTCTTTCATAATCTGATTTGGAAAGCTGAAACAAACGCTCTTAATTTCATGAAAATGGCTTCACGCAAGTCTGCGGAAGGAACCAGTCGACGCGGGTTCTGATTTGGGTTTTCTTCGCCCGTAAGCAAAATTTATACTTTCTATCGAAGCTCTTAATTTTCTCATCCTCCCATCCACCAATTTAATAGTTTTAGTTCTCCTCCCGTCCTAATAATCCAGGAAGAGGATTATTTGGATTCGTCTCCGGGTAGAAGAATCAGACCTATTCATTGAGCTCCNTAGAAAACAGTGTTTTCATACTGCACCTATCTAGGTGTGGTGGGAGCTTATTGGCAACGGTCTGAGTTTTTCAAAAAAATAAAAAATTATAATATCCAACGCACCTAGCTTATCAGCAGATTATTTTTAATCAACTTATTAGCAGATTATTCAATAAGCTACAGCTGCCCCAAACAGACCATAAGTTGGGGTTCTAACTCAGAGCTGCCTAAACAGAACCAAAATCGTTTTCTTTCATAATCTGATTTGGAAAGCTGAAACAAACGCTCTTTAATTTCATGAAAATGGCTTCACGCAAGTCTGCGGAAGGAACCAGTCGTCGCGGGTTCTGATTTGGGTTTTCTTCGCCCGTAAGCAAAATTTATACTTTCCATCGAAGCTCTTAATTTTCTCATCCTCCCATCTACCATTCTAATAGTTTTAGTTCTCCTCGCGTCCTAATAATCCAGGAAGAGGATTATTTGGATTCGTCTCCGAGTAGAAGAATCAGACCTATTCCTTAAGCTCCCGCTGTTTTTGCTCGAAGGCCTCAGGATTTAAAGGGGTCGATGGGGGTGAATCAATCCAAGGAAGAACTGCTCTACCAGCAGGTTAATTTTGGGAACATCGAGGGCNCTTGAGCTCCCTCTGTTTTTGCTCGAAGGCCTCAGGATTTAAAGGGTCGATGGGGGTGAATCAATCCAAGGAAGAACTGCTCTACCAGCAGGTTAATTTTGGGAACATCGAGGGCGTCAAGGCTCTTCACCGCGAAGGAGCAAGACTGGAGGTTAGTGCTGCCCTAGCGGGAAGCAATAGGTTTATTTGATTTTGAGATTTTTCATTTCGTTTATATGATTGCAATGGTCTGACTTGGTTGTGGTTTTTCTAGTTTATTGATAAGGAAGGGAAGACCCCATTGATTCTTGCTTGCATGCGATCCGATCTTCTCCCTGTTGCGAAAGCTCTAATTGAAATGGGTGCGAATGTGAACGCTTATCGACCTGGTAGGAAGCTTGGATTCCTTCTAGCTTTTATAATTCATTTGTAATGCTAATCTGATTCGATTATGGACAATCTCTTCTTCTGATTGATAAATTATGCTATTATTTTTGCTCAATTCATAGTTTTGGATTGAGAGACTGGATTAGAGATTTTACCTCATAGGAAGATGTCATACTTCTTTATGGTACTGTAGGAAGGCATGCGGGAACTCCTTTGCATCATGCTGCCAAAAGAGGCCTTGAGAGCACTGTCATTCTACTTCTTTCTCATGGAGGTACATCTGCTTGAACCATTTTCATGTAAAACCTTTCTAATCCTTATTTTTAGGTGTATTTACATCTTACCTATGCATGAAAAATTGCATTTTACTTTTTAAAAGTTAAAATAGTGGTCTTTTTTATGTGACATCAAAGACTTGGGTGTCATAGATTTAAAAAGTAAAATTTAGATGTTAGATCTGTAAAGACATTGTGGTATGTATGTAAATGCCTCTTCTTTTTTATTAGTTATGTTTATGCCATATATTTCTGCTAAAGGCTAGTGTATATGAAATTAATCTTTTGATATTTCAGCAAATCCTTTAGTGATGAATGATGATTGTGAAACCCCTCTTGAATTAGCCAGATCGAAAGGGCATACCAATGTTGTGCGTGCTATTGAGGTATTGTTAGAAGTTTAAGTTAGCTAAATTTGTGTTTCATTTTTCTCCCTATGTTTTTGTATAAATTTCAAATTTTGCTTGCAATACCTTTTAATTGCAGAATCGTATCTGTTTATTTGCGGGTTGGCTTAGGGAGATTAATGGGCCAAGCATTTTTGAAGCATTTGTACCACAATGGGTATCGAAGAAAATGTTTGTGCTGTTTTTTTCCTTAGATGTTCTGATAATATTCTTAAGAACTTCTGCAGCATTGTGTATGCTTGCAATTTTTCTCACTAAATAGTTATATATTTAACAGTTGGGCTGTTGTTTTACCTTGCGATTCTCGTAATCCTACAAATCCTAAGAAGTTTGAGCTGGCTATATATCCCGTTCCGCAGGTAATATCAAAGAATAATATGTCTACTTTTTTGTCTATTGCCATTTTTGTAACAGGAATTTATGGAATTTGCATTGAGGTTCATCAAGTTGAGTTACCTTTGCATCAAGTTTCTGTGTTGAGACTGTGACTATGTTTCTGTTATACACGAACACGCACACACTCATATGTTTGTATGTACATACAAATACATATGTATACATATCTACACATGCAAATGTATATGTATATATGTATATGCATTTATAGATATGTATTGACATGTATATAGATATACAGATACATTTTTATGATTTGACAGCATTTTCTATCCAATCCTATGTAGCATATAGTATATGCCTAGTATCAATTCACTTAGAGGGTCTTGTACAACAAAAGACCAAACCGAATGTACTGGAAATTCTCACAAGTGCCGTCTTGATTTTGCAGTAATGAGTGCGAACGGAAAAATTTTAAAAATTATTGTAAGGAATAATGCGTTTTTTTTTACAATAAGGAACTTTATTCTGTTGTTTGTTCTTATTTTATTGCAACATGTTACCTGAGAAAGATACTAGAGTAGGGAAGATATTGTTTCTGAGGAAGACAATTTTTTATGTCAAAAAAATTTTAGAGAAATTCTTCTCGAAGGTGACTTCTTCCTTGATCATTTTTGGTCTCTTTTTGATTGATTGTTCTTACTTTCTTGTTTTAAACTTCTCTTTGATTGTTTCCTTGAAATCCTGATGCTGTCTCTCTTCTTCTTGAATTTCATTCTTCCCTTTCGTTCCTAGATGGCACAGTGAGGTTTATTTAGAGGAAGAGGAGGGGTGTTTTAAGAGAACTGGCAGGGGCGGGAGGGGTGCGGAGGGCTTTCTCTTACGTTCGTTCCGGGGGCGCTTCGCATGGTTGGTGGATTNTATTTCGAACAATAACGATTCAAACACAAACGAACACATCACTGCTCGTGTTTGGTTCATTTAACTAATCGAATGAAAAAAAAATTGTTCACGTTCGTCTCGTTTACTTATCGAACAAATCGAACACAAACTCATTGACGAACCGAACACGAACTATTCTCGAACAACAAACTTTTTTGACAGCCCTAGTCATATATTGACGACAAATGAGTTGGGGAATTAATTGTTGGACACCCAGCGAGATTCGAAAAGATGTTTCACATGAGACAAAACATATTTAATGATCTGTTGGCAGAACTAAACAGATTTCACTGACTTCATGGGTCATCGAGGACGACACCACGAGAGGTATTGGCCATAACCATCTACATATTTTCACAGAATGAGTCAATGAGAGGAACAATGGGACAATTTTAACAATCCTCAAAGACGATTAGTAAATAATTCTCGGTGGATCTGAATGCACTTGCAAACCTTTCTACACAAGTCATTAAGCCAACGAATCCAATGTTCAAATGGAGTCCTATGGAGATTTCACGAGATGCACGTCACATGTCATTCTTTAAGATAACATTTATAATTCATTGCAGCAGTTTTAAATATAGGAGCCGTACATTAAAAACTCATTCTTATTTGAGTAGGATTGCATCATAGCAATTGATGAAACTCACGTTGATGCACGCGTTCCAAACAATGAGAAGTTCACATTAATCAAGCGTTCCCTGTTACGAGTTGAGAATAATCATTCCATTATCTTTACTAGAGAGGTGGAGAATATAAGCGAAACGGTGGAGCTAAGGAAAAAGATTACTGATGCGTTAGTAGGAGGCTGATTAGATTCTTTGTAATATGTAATCCATTTCCTTTGTAAAAATTTTTTTAATATTCATGTTGAATAGTGAGCTTTCAGCTTACATTTCTTTTATTCAAAGGCATTTGCACTTTACATTTCTTTTTATTGGTTTAAAATTTTTACGCTATTTGTAGATTTAAATTTTTATTTACTTCTTTGGGCAAATTCAATTCCTGTCTCACCAAACCATTATCTTTTGCACTATTTAGGAAAGATGAGTTTAAGAATTTTAGTGACATCTCGATGATTGTTTTATCATTGTGAACTACATATTTCCATTATGATGTCACGTCGGGCTTATACTTACGGGAGACAGTTCCATGACTACCTGCAGATCATCGCAAAGCAGTGTAACTTCTTCCGACGGGTGAACAGTCATGACTACAACACGCATATTGATAAAAAATGGACACTATCACTGGTGAATGATGTAACACGGGACATATACTGTTTGTATGTTAAAAACAATATAATCATTATATTAATTGTAATTTTAATAATTTTTTACTTTTTTTGGCACATTTGATACTCGCTTTTAAGTGAGATATATATATAAACTTTTGTACTATTCTGAAGTATCGAATATATAATTATGACAATTATATTATTTACAACATTACTAATTAGAGATAAAATTTTCATTTATCCAGAAATATCTGCTACACAAATTATTTTCAAATAATTGAAATAAATAGTCAACCAGCTTCCCAGCAATAACTTCCTTGAAGCAGCATACTGGGAACCAAAATCGTTTTCTTTCCTAATCTGATTTGGAAAGCTGAAACAAACGCTCTTAATTTCATGAAAATGGCTTCACGCAAGTCTGCGGAAGGAACCAGTCGACGCGGGTTCTGATTTGGGTTTTCTTCGCCCGTAAGCAAAATTTATACTTTCTATCGAAGCTCTTAATTTTCTCATCCTCCCATCTACCAATTTAATAGTTTTAGTTCTCCTCCCGTCCTAATAATCCAGGAAGAGGATTATTTGGATTCGTCTCCGGGTAGAAGAATCAGACCTATTC
>JXCR01143855.1:195030-214432 GCA_002079205.1 Phalaenopsis hybrid cultivar
ATGCCGCTTGCTGTGACTCTTTGGTTGGCATCTACGATGTCAGTTCTAAGTTCCCTGGGGTCACGGGTTTGAGCGCACCTGAGTGCATCTGCCTTGCATCACGGGATCGAGTGGTTAGACACATGAGGGTGACTGAGGGCTCTTATCAAATTCTCCGACTATTTTTTTCAAAAAGAAAATTACATATATATATATATTTCTTTGCGTATCAAGGGAATTGTTGTTGAGCAAGAAATAATGTATTTTATTATATAGGATTTTATATTTATTTTATTTTGAAAGGATTTTAGATTTATTATTGTATGTATTTTTTTTAATCACTTTATGTTTAAATTTAAATAATTTTAGATTTTGATTGGATCTTATATTTATAATCTTTTTCTCTAAATATTGCTTAGTGCCTTGCAATAAATTAGAGTTAAAGATTAAGCCTCCCTCCTTTGAGTCATTTAATTGTTGTTGCACAAGAAATAATGTATTTTGTTATGTAGAATTTTATAGTTATTTTATTTTGAAAGGATTTTAGATCCGTTATTGTATGTATTATTTTTTTGAATCACTTTATGTTTAAATTTAAATAATTTTAGATTTTGATTGGATCTTATTTTTATAACTTTTTTCTATAAATATTGCTTAGTGCCTTGCAATAAATTAGAGTTAAAGATTATGCCTCTCTCTTTTGAGTGATTTAATTGTTGTTGCACAAGAAATAATGTATTTTATTATTTAGGATTTTATAGTTATTTTATTTTGAAAGGATTTTAGATTCATTATTGTGTGAATTATTTTTTTGAATCACTTTATGTTTAAATTTAAATAATTTTATATTTATTGGATCTTATTTTTATAGTTCTGTTCTATAAATATTGCTTAGTATCTTGCAATAAACTAGTGTTAAAGATTATATCTCCCTCCTTTGAGTCATTTATTTGTCTAAGTTCCTTTTTGTTTTTCTCCACACCTCTTTTCTCATTTTATATCAGATTCATGTCGACTTTCTCTATCAATGTCATATTCATCCATTCTAGTTCAACCTCAAAATTAGTTTTAAGATTTATTTTTTGCAAGTATTAGGATTTAAACTTTAAAATTATCCAATTCAGAACCTTCAAGCTAGACTCGAAAACAATAGATTATAACTCTTTCGAACTTTTGAAGTTCACTCGTTTCTCTTAGGATTTATATGCAGTCTCTATTTTTTTTTTTACTTGGACGACACGTATATATGCGTGATTCGCCAGTGCTTCGTAATATTTGGTTTGTATCACCTATTTGGTTCTCCTTTTATATCAGATTCGTGTTGAATTGCTCTATGAATTTCTTATTCATCCATTCTATTGTTGTATTTGAGCTTTCCTTCCTTTGCAAAATTGCATGATCGTTATAAAATGACAAAAACTATTCATGTGCAATGAAATAAAATACTTATGGTACATATGCAAAGAAGAAAATAGCAGAATTTGTAATCTAAATACAACAACAACAACAAACTTTTATCTCACTAAGTGGGGTCGGCTACATGNCTGCAATGAAATAAAATACTTATGGTACATATGCAAAGAAGAAGATAGCAGAATTTGTAATCTAAATACAACAACAACAACAAACTTTTATCTCACTAAGTGGGGTCGGCTACATGNAGATTTTAGATTTATTATTGTATGTATTTTTTTTTAATCACTTTATGTTTAAATTTAAATAATTTTAGATTTTGATTGGATCTTATTTTTATAATCTTTTTCTCTAAATATTGCTTAGTGCCTTGCAATAAATTAGAGTTAAAGATTATGCCTCCCTCCTTTGAGTCATTTAATTGTTGTTGCACAAGAAATAATGTATTTTGTTATGTAGAATTTTATAGTTATTTTATTTTGAAAGGATTTTAGATCCGTTATTGTATGTATTATTTTTTTGAATCACTTTATGTTTAAATTTAAATAATTTTAGATTTTGATTGGATCTTATTTTTATAACTTTTTTTCTATAAATATTGCTTAGTGCCTTGCAATAAATTAGAGTTAAAGATTATGCCTCTCTCTTTTGAGTGATTTAATTGTTTTTGCGCAAGAAATAATGTATTTTATTATTTAGGATTTTTTAGTTATTTTATTTTGAAAGGAATTTAGATTCATTATTGTGTGAATTATTTTTTTGAATCACTTTATCTTTAAATTTAAATAATTTTATATTTATTGGATCTTATTTTTATAATTCTGTTCTATAAATATTGCTTAGTATCTTACAATAAACTAGTGTTAAAGATTATATCTCCCTCCTTTGAGTCATTTATTTATCTAAGTTTCTTTTTGTTTTTCTCCATACCTCTTTTCTCATTTTATATTAGATTCATGTCGACTTTCTCTATCAATGTCATATTCATCCATTCTAGTTCAACCTCAAAACTAGTTTTATGATTTATTTTTTGCAAGTATTAGGATTTAAACTTTAAAATTATCCAATTCAGAACCTTCAAGCTAGACTTGAAAACAATAGATTATAACTCTTTCGAACTTTTGAAGTTCACTCGTTTGTCTTAGGATTTATTTGCAGTCTCTGTTTTTTTTTACTTGGACGACACGTATATATGCGTGATTCGCCAGTGCTTCGTAATATTTGGTTCGTAGCACCTATTTGGTTCTCCTTTTATATCAGATTCGTGTCGAATTGCTCTATGAATTTCATATTCATCCATTCTATTGTTGTATTTGAGCTTTCCTTCCTTCGCAAAATTGCATGAACGTTATAAAATGACAAAAACTATTCATGTGCAATGAAATAAAATACTTATGGTATATATGCAAAGAAGAAAATAGCAGAATTTGCAATCTAAATACAACAACAACAACAACAACAACAACAACAAACTTTTATCTCACTAAGTGGGTCAGCTACATGAATCCTTTTTCTCCTCTTCAATTTAAATAGAATGATAAGAATGATACGAATGAAATTTAATTGCAATGGACTCAGAGTTAATATAATTATGAATCAAAACAAATATTTAAATTTAATTCATATCATGTAGTTTGCGTTAAAGTAGGATTTAATCCTATGATTTTGCTTATTCTCAAAATTAAGGGGATATAATTCACTTAAGCTTCTTAAAGAAGGGTAGGTTTGTAATTGATATATTTATAGGGTGAAATGTCTTATATATATATATATATATGTTTGTATGTGTATGTGTAAAAATCAAAGTTTAGATGTTAAGTTTGTAAATAAATAAGAATTGAGTGCAACGCAAGTTAATCTTCCTTTTTTGGTGCTTTTACGTACATGGCACTCAAATTTTTGGCATCACATAAGAAAATATCATTCTATCATTTTTAAAAATAAAATACACCTTGTCAAGCATATGTTTAAAGCAAGCATGTGCTATGTCTGCAAATATGAAAGTTTTAGTGTGAGACATGTAAATACATAAGAATTGTGCTATTTATGTATATTTCACTATAATGCTTACCAAATCTTCTCATAATGACATCAGTTCTCTCTCCTACAGCATACCAATATTGTTCCAGTACCACCACCACCAGCCACTCCACCGTTCCCGGCTACTAGCGCACCGAACCCCGAAGATGTCGAACTAGCCATGGCCATCAACGCTTCCATCCAAACCGCTTTAGTAGAGGGTGTCTCGCTTCCTCACTCCCAACAAACTTCGATCAATGCTGCAAATGAGTGGGGAAGCTCCTCCACAAACCCTACTCATAACGGTTGGGGTCCGTCGATCCAACCGAGTACAAATGTTGGCGCGAGCGGATCGTCCAATCAGCCAACTCATAACGAAAATACTCCCACTAAAGTCAGACCAAACAGCCCTCCACAGCTCCACACAGCCCAACCTGAAAGCCTGCCCTTNATTGCGCTTATGACAATTTAAATAGAATGATAAAAACAAATTGTGCTTATGACAAATGAAATTATACACATGTACGAATGAAATTTAATTGCAATGGACTCAGAGTTAATATAATTATGAATCAAAATAAATATTTAAATTTAATTCATATCATGTAGTTTGCGTTACAGTAGGATTTAATCCTATGATATTGCTTATTCTCAAAATTAAGGGGATATAATTCACTTAAGCTTATTAAAGAAGGGTAGGTTTGTAATTGATATATTTATAGGGTGAAATGTCTTTTATATATATATATATATATATATATATATATGTATATATATGTATGTATGTATGTATGTATGTATGTGTATGTGCAAAAATCAAAGTTTAGATGTTTTGTAAATAAATAAGAATTGAGTGCAACGCATGTAAATCTTCCTTTTTTAGTGCTTTTAAGTACATGGCACTCAAATTTTTGGTATCACATAAGAAAATATCATTATTATCATTTTTAAAAATAAAATACACCTTGTCAAGCATATGTTTAAAGCATGTGCTATGTCTGCAAATATGCAAGTTTTAGTGTGAGACATGTAAATACATAAGAATTGTGCTATTTATGTATATTTCACTATAATGCTTGCCAAGTCTTCACATAATGACATCAGTTCTCTCTCCTACAGCATACCAATATTGTTCCAGCACCACCACCAGCTGCTCCACCATTGTCGACAACAAGCACACCGAACCACGAAGATGTCGAACTAGCTATGGCCATCAATGCTTCCATCCAAACCGCTTTAGTAGAGGGTGTCTCGCTTCATCACTCCCAACAAAATTCGNGTTCTCGACAACTAGCACACCGAACCCCGAAGATGTCGAACTAGCCATGGCCATCAATGCTTCCATCCAAACCGCTTTAGTAGAGGGTGTCTCGCTTCATCACTCCCAACAAAATTCGATCAATGCTGCAAATGAGTGGGGAAGCTCCTCCACAAACCCTACTCATAACGGTTGGGGTCCGTCGGTCCAACCGAGCATAAATGTTGGCACGAGCGGATCGTCCAATCAGCCAACTCATAACGAAAACACTCCCACTAAAGTCAGACCAAACAGCCCTCCACAGCTCCACACAGCCCAACCTGAAAGCCTGACCTTAACANGCGAGCGGATCGTCCAATCAGCCAACTCATAACGGAAATACTCCCACTAAAGTCAGACCAAACAGCCCTCCACAGCTCCACACAGCCCAACCTGAAAGCCTGACCTTAACAGCTCCTTCGGCTCCGCCGATCTCCGACGAAGCTTTTTATGGCAGTCCCATTCAATATCCGTCGATAGATTCCAGCCCAGTTGATTTTAGTGTCCCGCCGATCAAACGGAGTGCGTTAAGCAGTACTGAAACTAAGGAAGACAGCGGAAACAGTGCTTCGTCTTCCACATGTGTGATCTGCCTGGATAAACCAGTCGAAGGTGCTTGCATTCCTTGCGGTCACATGGCCGGATGCATGTCGTGTTTGAAGGAGATAAAGGAGAAGAGAGGTGAGTGCCCGGTTTGCCGCGCGAAAATCGCTCAGGTTGTGAGGCTATATGCTGTTTGATCTGATGATTTGGGGTGCATGCCAACCAATTCCCATGTATTTATATATTTAACTCCTAAATTTTACTCACCTTCTCCATGCATAGGTAAGGTGGTTTATATGCCACAATTAAAATTTAGGTGTTAAATACACTCGGTTCCTATGTAATCGCATATTTAATTTCTAAATTTCATTTCTTACATTTATACCATTTCTATCTTTCATATTATTTCAAAAAATATCATTATTATAATTTTAAACAATTGAATTGTACCTTTTCATGCATAGAAATATTTGCAATTCAGTGGCTATAAAAAGTATATATCAACATTTATATGTTTACATATTTAATACTTAACTTTTAGTATTTACATATATAACATTTAAATTAGTAGTATTACATTAAAATATTATTATTTTTATCTTTTAAAAAATAAAAGAATATATTTTTATGCATGAGTTTTAATATGTTACATGTAAATGTCAAATGTTAGATACATAATATATAAGAAATGGTGTGGTATTTATCCATCCCTTATCTTTAAAAAACACTTCATAAAAAAATCCAAATTTAGTTTTGTCATTATGCAAATTGATAATGGCTGAAGTGCACGTGACTTGAAAACTTATCCATAATATTCTAATTTATATTATTTTNATGTTACATGTAAATATATTTTTATGCATGAGTTTTAATACATAGTATATAAGAAATGGTGTGGTATTTATCCATCCCTTATCTTTAAAAAGCACTTCATAAAAAAATCCAAATTTAGTTTTGTCATAATGCAAATTGATAATGGCTGAAGTGCACGTGACTTGAAAACTTATCCATAATATTCTAATTTATATTATTTTATGTGTAATATCTTTATCCTTATAAGATAATTTTATAAAAGATGATGAGAAGAATGTTTTATTAATTTTATAGTGTAGGAGAATTTCATATAAATTAAAAAAAAAAAAATTATTTGAAAATTTATATTTTTGTTTGGCATATTATAAGCCTTTTTTAAACTAACTTGATAGTTTAATTTTATGGTGAAAGGGTATTTTATAAAAAATAAAAGACTCGTAGGATAATTTATGTATAATATAATTTGTAAAAAGAGTATCAAATGTTTATAATCATGAATATGAATAGCTTAAATCATGCACTTCCAAATAAATATTCATATTCAACAATATCATGTGTATTTGTACATCTAGAACTTATTAATATTTTATCACCGCATGCTAATATATAAAGAAATGTAAGCACCAATCTCATGTAAATCCAATAATTTATCTGAGGACTTGCCAATTATGCATTATAATAAACCAATATTTATGACTGATTATGAATTTATAATAATGAGATGTAGCACATGAATTTATAAAACAAATAATCAATATCGGAAAAATCAGATAAAAGTATTAAAATAAGAATTTAAGTAGAACTAATACGAGAAGAATTACTCAGAAAATTCATTAGAGATAAGAAATAAAATCTACCATAAATATATTAATATGATTTGAAAATGTAATGATNATCAGATAAAAGTATTAAAATAAGAATTTAAGTAGAACTAATACGAGACTAATTAGTCAGAAAATTCATTAGAGATAAGAAATAAAATCTACCATAAATATATTAATATGATTTGAAAATGTAATGATTTTAGTTATAAATGATATAGTTATTGTTATATGTGTATAAATTTTGTGGGGTGTAATGTGCGTGTGTATTTTTGTATATAAATATATAGAAGTCGTGTTGTTAAATAAATAAATAATAAAATCTAAGTAGTAGATACATAAATAAATCCCCTTGTTTCTATAAGAAAATTCGATTTCTGCCATGGATGGTGGATGGTGGATAAGGAACTCGAAAGCTCTGAAGCATTCGGTCGGCCTGAGCTGGAGAAGATGATAAGCATTGATAAGCCCATCCCGGCTTAGTAGATCCATCAGGCTTNATGGATGATGGATGGTGGATGGTGGATGATGGATGATGGATAAGGAACTCGAAAGCTCTGAAGCAGTCGGTCGGCCTGAGCTGGAGAAGATGATAAGCATTGATAAGCCCATCCCGGCTTAGTAGATCCATCAGGCTTCCGACACCCATTGTGGATCCAAGCAGGTCGTCGCGTCCGATCACATTCCGTCTGCAAATTTTAATTTAAAAATGAATTAAGTTCGTCGTCTTCCTTGGTGCTTATTTTCTACTTTCACTGTGGATTTGGGAGGTTTTCGCTGGCTCGAGAGCGTATGGGTGGGGAGCATCTGGTGGATGGCGGGCGAACACGTGCTCCAATTTGCTTCATGTTAGGGTTTATATAAGAGAGGAAAGTAAACCCGAATTCCTTCCTCATATATCATTCGAGAAGAGGAGGCCCATTTTGGGAGACGGATACTGCGGTGCTGCGGGATTTTCACCGTCGAATTGAAGTGGAAACAGTACTTCTTCCAACGATACTTTCATTTCTGTTTTATAAATTTGATTTCTTGCGTTTTTACTATATTATCGCTGATAAGGAAGAACTGAACNTCTGCGGGATTTTCACCGTCGAATTGAAGTGGAAACAGTACTTCTTCCAACGATCCTTTCATTTCTGTTTTATAAATTTGATTTCTTGCGTTTTTACTATATTATCGCTGATAAGGAAGAACTGAACCATTGGAAATGTTCATCTGCACTCTGTCATTACTGTTAGCTTCCTTTTGTTATGTTTTGTTTTCTTTTGGGGTTGGAGGCAGAATCTCTTGTTGAATAAACCGTGATGAAACTAGTTTATTTCTCTTTTGCGGTAGGTAGAGCAGCTAGGAACACAGCTGATATTGTTAGCTGTGCGTGGTTCTTGATTGATTGCTAACAAATCTTTTTAATTCAGATGTTTATATTCATGTACCTTCTTTTGCCTTCCTCTTGTTCAGCTAACATGCTTAAACAGCTTCAACTTTGTTCTTTACTCAGGACAAATTAAAGAAGGCAGCACAGCGCTTCTTCACATAAGAACATGAAAATGGTGGCCAGAACAGTTGATCTTAGATCTGATACTGTTACTAAGCCATCTGATGTGATGCGAGCTGCCATGGCTAACGCTGATGTGGACNATGTTCTGTTTTCTTTTGGGGTTGGAGGCAGAATCTCTTGTTGAATGGACCGTGATGAAACTAGTTTCTTTCTCTTTTGCGGTAGGTACAGCCGCTAGGAACACAGCTGATATTGTTAGCTGTGCGTGGTTCTTGATTGATTACTAACAAAACATTTTAATTCAGATGTTTATATTCGTGTACCTGCTTTTGCCTTCCTCTTCTTCAGCTAACATGCTTAAACAGCTTCAACTCTGTTCTTTACTCAGGACAAATTAAAGAAGGCAGCACAGCGTNTATGTTTTGTTTACTTTTGGGGTGGGAGGCAGAATCTCTTGTCGAAAAGACCGTGATGAAACTAGTTTCTTTCTCTTTTGCGGTAGGTACAGCAGCTAGGAACACAGCTGATATTGTTAGCTGTGCGTGGTTCTTGATTGATTACTAACAAAACTTTTTAATTCAGATGTTTATATTCGTGTACCTTCTTTTGCCTTCCTCTTGTTCAGCTAACATGCTTAAACAGCTTCAACTCTGTTCTTTACTCAGGACAAATTAAAGAAGGCAGCACAGCGTTTCTTCACATAAGAACATGAAAATGGTGGCCAGAACGGTGGATCTTAGATCTGATACTGTTACTAAGCCATCTGATGTGATGCGAGCTGCCATGGCTAACGCTGATGTGGATGATGATGCCTTAGGAACAGACCCTACAGCATTCCGATTGGAGTCCGAGATGGCCAAGGTTACGGGTAAAGAAGCTGCCGTCTTTGTACCTTCTGGGACCATGGGGAATCTCATAGCAGTGCTCGTCCATTGTGAGACAAGGGGAAGTGAGGTTATCCTTGGTGATGATTCGCATATTCATGTTTTTGAGAATGGGGGGATTTCAGTCTTTGGAGGCGTGCATCCTAAAACTGTAGAAAACAATCCTGATGGCACCATGGATATTAATAAGATAGTGGCAGCAATTAGAACTCCCAATGATTCACTTTACTACCCAACTACTCGGTTAATTTGCTTGGAGAATACGCAAGCCAAGTAAGATTTTTTGTTTCATTCACTCTGTGGATAGTCTTTAGATTCTCATTATGTTCTGCCCCCAAATGCTTTAATGTTTGGAGCTTGCTTGCAATAAATTATGTAGTTTTATTGGTTGGGAAATTTATAACCTTACCACACACTTCTTAGGGATTTACATATATGATACCTAAAGTTTGATATTTACATTCATAAGGCCTTGGTGCTACAAACCTTTGCATAAAAAGGTGCATTTGATTTTTAAAATGTTGGTAAAGGTGGTATTTTTGATGTGATGTTAAAAATTTGTGCTATAAATGTATATATTAAAATTTAGGTGTTAGATATGTATACACATAAGAATTGTTTGGTATGTGTGTAAATAGTAAAGTTTATTGTTTATACAATTCTTTACAGTTCTGATTTTTCAAACGTCATGCCTTTTTATGTGCCGCATATATAGAAAATGATCTTAATTTATTATAATAAATGAAAATATGACACTTAATAGGACACAATGGAGAAATAGGATGCATGTAGTAAGACCCCACTTAGTGGGGTAAGGGCTTGTAGTTTTTGCTATTGATGACCATACCCTCCATTTTTGCTTATAAAACTGTGCATGTGACATAGTGGGGCCTATTCAGTTGAATTTTTAATACTATTTTAATCAAAACTTTCAAATGTTGGCAGGAATGTTTTTTTGTTGTTTGAGAAATTTTTATTTATTTTTTCCTTTTTTTTATTACATGCTGAACAGTTTATGCTTTCACCATACTTTTTAGGAAAATGTACACACATACCATACAACTCTTATATATTTATATATCTAACACCCAAAGTTTCAATATTTACACTTAGAACGCCTTGGTGNGTTAATAAGATAGAGGCAGCAATTAGAACTCCCAATGATTCACTTTACTACCCAACTACTCGGTTAATTTGCTTGGAGAATACGCAAGCCAAGTAAGATTTTTTGTTTCATTCACTCTGTGGATAGTCTTTAGATTCTCATTATGTTCTGCCCCCAAATGCTTTAATGTTAGGTGCTTGCTTACAATAAATTATGTAGTTTTATTGGTCAGGAAATTTATAACTATACCACACACTTCTTAGGGATTTACATATATGATACCTAAAGTTTGATATTTACATTCATAAGGCCTTGGTGCTACAAACCTTTGCATAAAAAGGTGCATTTGATTTTTAAAATGTTGGTAAAGGTGGTATTTTTGATGTGATGTTAAAAATTTGTGCTATAAATGTAAATATTAAAATTTAGGTGTTAGATATGTATACACATGAGAATTGTTTGGTATGTGTGTAAATAGTAAAGGTTATTGTTTATACAATTCTTTACAGTTCTGATTTTTCAAACGTCACGCCTTTTTATGTGCCGCATATATAGAAAATGATCTTAATTATTATAATTAAATAAAAATATGACAATAGGACACAATGGAGAAATAGGATTCATGTAGTAAGACCCCACTTAGTGGGGTAAGGGCTTGAAGTTTTTGCTATTGATGACCATATCCTCCATTTTTGCTTATAAAACTGTGCATGTGGCCTAGTGGGGCCTATTCAGTTGAATTCTTAATACTATTTTAATCAAAACTTTCAAATGTTGGCAGGAATGTTTCTTTGTTGTTTGAGAAATTTTTATTTATTTTTTCCTTTTTTTATTACATGCTGAACAGTTTATGCTTTCACCATACTTTTTAGGAAAATGTACACACATGCCATACAACTCTTATATATTTATATATCTAACACCCAAAGTTTTAATATTTACACTTATAATAACTTGGTGCGTAATCTTATGCATTAAAAGTTTTGATGTTTAGCTGATAAATGTGTAAATACTTAAGAATAGCGTGCAAATGACCCTACTTTCTAATATTGTGGATTTATAATAGACTTTGTAGCAAATTTTTGGTATGCCAATAGCGGAGAAATTGTCTTTTTTTTCAGTTAATATTTTTTTATAGATATTCTGATCAAGAATTGTTCACTTTAAATAACTCGACCTACATGTTTTTGTTAATTTTGAGAGCAATAATTGCTTGTGACCAACTATTTGGTCTTGCATTCAATAGGACAAAGTCTCCCTTGGACATATTGACCCGGTCAAACATTTCAGCTTGCTTTATTGCCTGAAATAGTTTTTAGGGGCATTTACCTGCATACCACCTAATTCATATGTATTTATATATCTAACATCTAAACGTTGCTTTTTACATTTATTAACACCACCCAATCTTTCATATTACTTAAAAAATACCACCATTTTAACTTAGAAAAGGTGAAATACATCTTTTTTTATGCATATGTAAAATAGTATGTATGTAAAAAATAAAGTTTAGGTGTTAGATGTGTAAATATATAGGAACTGAGTGGTTGTAAGTAAAGATACCTTTTTTTTTAATGTTGACACAGCAACACATGCGGTTGCGAAGTCCAATTTCGATTGTATCCATTTTGTATTATCTTAGAACTCCTTCTCCTGAGTCTATCCTTTGTTAGTCAATATCGTCAACCACTTAGAGCTTGAAGCACTTTCAGTCAACATCAACAATGATCTCCTAATTGTTGACCACTTTTTAACTGAATGATTTACGCATTTGTCCCACTTGACCTTAAGCTTTTAACTGATGATCTCGCCAACTCTCCCTTTGCCTCTTCCTCTTGAACTTAGCTTATTGTTGCCCTTGATGGCATCTATTACTGGAAATTGAGATGTTCATCTTTATTAATTTCATCTTCGTTTATAAAGCATCTTTAGGTGGAGGTCTGAAGCAAAATAATGCATAAATTTGGTATTTAGTTTAGTAGCCATTATGTATAAAAATCAAAAGCATGCTTGGTACAAATCTTTTTCAAGATATCTATGAATTTAAAAAACTTTATTATCAAACATGATTCCTCTCTCTCTCTCTCTCTCCCCCTCCTTGCTTCTTTTTTTAAATTATTTTATTTTCTTTTCTAATGAATATCAAATCTCAAGAAGGAATGTGCGCGTGCATTCACGTGCTTGATATACTCTCTTCCACTTCTCTATAACTACACTATACTAGAGCTTCTTAGCTTTTCTTCATTATTTTAGTTGCAAGTCTTTACACGTGAGCATGGCCAANGATACCTTTTTTTTAATGTTGACAAAGCAACACATGCGGTTGCGAAGTCCAATTTGGATTGTATCTATTTTGTATTATCTTAGAACTTCTTCTCCTGAGTCTATCCTTTGTTAGTCAATATCGTCAACCACTTAGAGCTTGAAGCACTTTCAGTCAACATCAACAATGATCTCTTAATTGTTGACCACTTTTTAACTGAATGATTTACGCATTTGTGCCACTTGTCCTTAAGCTTTCAACTGATGATCTCGCCAACTCTCCCTTTGCCTCTTCCTTTTGAACTTAGCTTATTGTTGCCCTTGATGGCATCTATTACTGGAAGTTGAGAGGTTCATCTTTATTAATTTCATCTCCGTNACCTTAAGCTTTCAACTGATGATCTCGCCAACTCTCCCTTTGCCTCTTCCTTTTGAACTGAGCTTATTGTTGCCCTTGATGGCATCTATTACTGGAAGTTGAGAGGTTCATCTTTATTAATTTCATCTACGTTTATACAGCATCTTTAGGTGGAGGTTTGAAGCAAAATAATGCATAAATTTGGTATTTAGTTTAGTAGCCATTATATATAAAAATCAAGAGCATGCTAGGTACAAATTTTTTTCAAGATATCTATGAATTTAAAAAACTTTATTATCAAACATGATTCCTCTCTCTCTCTCTCTCCCTTCNAAGCATGCTTGGTACAAATCTTTTTCAAGATATCTATGAATTTAAAAAAATTTATTATCAAACATGATTCCTCTCTCTCTCTCTCCCTTCTTTTTTCTTCTTTTTTTTAATCATTTTATTTTATTTTCTAATGAATATCAAATCAACAACTCAAAGTTCAAAATCACAAAAATCTCAAGAAGGAATGTGCGCGTGCATTCACGTGCTTGATATACTTTCTTCCACTTCTCTATAATTACACTATACTAGAGCTTCTTAGCTTTTCTTCATTATTTTAGTTGCAAGTCTTTACACGTGAGCATGGCCAACTCTCAAGAAAAAGTCATTGGCCGCCTCATGCTTTGGCTCCCACCATCCATGCAAACTTGTTCTCTAGTTACTTCTCATTTGTCAAAATCATTGTAAACCAAGAGCTTAATATTTTTCTAGTCGGTCTGAAGAGTAACCACTCGCTTTCAACCAACTTCTTCTGGATTGGGAGAGACACATCGCTATTGTTGTTTTATCTTATGCTCTTCACAGACTTCTTTCTCTTGAACCAATTTTGGTCCTTGTTGGCTTTGAAGCATAAGGAGAAGTTGAGAGGTGCTTTATTCTCTTTGCTTAAGAGTATCATTAGGTGATATATATGGCGCTACGTAAGAGGTGAGTTTGATTTTGAGTTGAGTATTATTATTTTGACCCCCAATTATTGAACTAAGGTAAAAGTGCATTTTTTGTAATGTGGTATCGCTCACCTACGACATCTCACATACCGCTCACCTACCGTTCACCTACCGCTCACCCACCTTCTACCTACCACTCTCTTGCTCCTATAAATAGAGAGGGTGTGAGGCTTAAGAGTGTAAGGGAAGAGATCTTAAGGGAAGAGATCTTAAGCTACCACAAAGGAGGAGAAAATAACTAAAGAGCTAGAGAGGAGGAGAGCATCTTGAGGTCTTGTATCAAGGTGTCGCTTGAGAGGAAGAGCTAGAGAGGAGGAGAGCATCTTGAGGCCTTGTATCAAGGTGTCGCTTGAGAGGGAGGCCGAAGAAGGAACATGAGGGCTCATCTTTATGTATAAGCTATGTATTTTCTATTTCTTTTGCCTTAGTGAACTATTTGATTGATTCCCTCCTGTGGACGTAGATCCAGTTGGATCGAACCACGTAAACGATCTGGTTTGATTTGTATTTTTTTTCGTCTCATTTATATGCCAGGAAGTACATATCTCACAACAATTGGCGCCGTCTGTGGGTGTCTCAATTTTATGCCAGGAAGTACATATCGCACAACAATTGGCGCCGTCTGTGGGAAGATCCATACTTCACCAGGAAGTACATATCTCACAACAATTGACGCCGTCTGTGGGAAGAGTCATACTTCTTGGCTATCAGGAAGTACATATCTCACAACAATTGACGCCGTCTGTGGGAAGAACCATACTTCTTGACTAGAGGTGTCCGCGTAAAGGTGTTCGCTACCAGCGACGAAGAAGAGGAGTTTAACATTCACGAACAGAAGAGCAAGCGGATCGCGTCGCAAACAGCCGAATCGCGACAGATTCGGTGAGCAGTGAAAGTTTTGATCGACTGGATTCGCACCGCAGGTTATGCAGTTCGGCGAGACGGAGGAGGAACAGTCCCCGAGCGAGGGCCGAAAATTTGTGATAGGGCTGCCAGTAGAGGATTTCGGAGCAGAAGTTTGGTCGTGCGAGCAGCTCGGCCAGAGGGAAGAGGCGGAGATCGCGCAGAGAAGGGTTCGGGGAGTTCCCTGTTCAGGAGTTCGCGAAGCAGGAGGACCTGAGCAGTTTGATGAGGCGCGACAGCTCTAGAGAGGCAGTTATTCTCGTGCAAGATGCAGATGAGGAATTCCTGATTTGTTCCGTTGGATGCAGAGGAGTGCCTGCGGGAAGGAGGCGTGAGCACAGAACAAGAAGTTTTCTCCGGTGAACAGGTGTGATCTCTGCCAGAAGGGATCGAAGCTCTCCGTTCGGTTGGCGAAGGCAGTGGAGTTCACGGGTAGAAGGTAAGAAATTTGATGAGAATTTATTGGAAAGCAAGGCGTTAAAAGGCAGGTTTAGGCTGAAAACTTTTGGTTGCCATACAATAGTACAACATTTTGGTGATTTCAGCCTAGTTCCTGAAAGGGCAGCAAGTAGAATTCATTAGAAGAAATCCTAGCCACGACAATGAGTTCTGCCAAATTTGACATCGAGAAATTCAACAGGAATAATGATTTCGGTATATGGAAGGTAAAGATGAAAGCTCTATTAGTTCAGCAGGGTGTTGCAGAAGCCTTGTAAGGGTCGGCGGCATTGCCGCCCGACATGACCGAGAAGGAGAAGATCGGCATGCTGGATAAGGCCCACAGTTTGATAATCCTGAGCTTGTGCGACAAAGTTCTGAGGGAGGTGTCAAGGGAGACAACGGCCCAAGCACTTTGGGCCAAACTCGAGGTACT
This sequence comes from Phalaenopsis hybrid cultivar, assembly GCA_002079205.1. Lineage (NCBI taxonomy): Eukaryota > Viridiplantae > Streptophyta > Magnoliopsida > Asparagales > Orchidaceae > Phalaenopsis > Phalaenopsis hybrid cultivar. Next base: position 210,798 of record JXCR01143855.1, read on the forward strand.
CTACCTGACAAAGTCTCTGGCTAATAGACTCTTTCTGAAGNATACTTCTCATTTGTCAAAATTATTGTAAACCAAGAGCTTATATTTTTCTAGTCGGATTGAAGAGTAACCACTCGCTTTCAACCAACTTCTTCTGGATTGGGAGAGACGCATCTCTATTGTTGTTTTATCTTATGCTCTCCACAGACTTCTTTCTCTTGAACCAATTTTGGTCCTTGTTGGCTTTGAAGCATAAGGAGAAGTTGCGAGGTGCTTTATTCTCTTTGCTTAAGAGTATCATTAGGTGATATATATGGCGCTATGTAAGATGTGAGTTTGATTTTGAGTTGAGTATCCTAGATTTTTATGAATTTAGAATAACTTTAAAATCAAACTTGAATGTGAGAAATATAGGAACTCGTGTTCTGCACATTTTAACAAGAGTCTCCCTTGATTGCTCAGTTCAAATTAGGCAACGACTGAGTAGGTTTAAAATTAAGATTAAATTTGTTACATAGAATGACCAAACTGTGAATGAGAAGACATAGGAGTTGATGAAAATAATGATTAGAAATATAATAAATATTAATTGTTTATAACATTGTTTAGAATTATGCATTAAGTGGTGCACTTAGAATTTAAAAGCATTGTTTAAAATTACATAATAATAGATGGCCTTTGCACAATTTTTAAGAAGTGCAAGCTTAAAAAATTATTGTTTAGAAAATTAAAAATTTTTAATTTAAAATTTTATTATTGAAATTAACTCTTATTTTATTATTTATTTGCTCCTAAACATTAAACAAAATCAAGAATCTTACACACCATATTGGCTTGTCANAAGTAACTTTAAAATCAAACTTGAATGTGAGAAATATAGGAACTAGTGTTCTGCACATTTTAACAAGAGTCTCCCTTGATTGCTCAGTTCAAATTAGGCAACGGCTGAGTAGGTTTAAAATTAAGATTAAATTTGTTACATAAAATGACCAAACTGTGAATGAGAAGACATAGGAGTTGATGAAAATAATGATTAGAATAAATATTAATTGTTTATAACATTGTTTAGAATTATGCATTAAGTGGTGCACTTAGAATTTAAAAGCATTGTTTAAAATTACATAATAATAGATGGCCTTTGCACAATTTTTAAGAAGTGCAAGCTTAAAAAATTATTGTTTAGAAAATTAAAAATTTTTAATTTAAAATTTTATTATTGAAATTAACTCTTATTTTATTATTTATTTGCTCCTAAACATTAAACAAAATCAAGAATCTTACACACCATATTGGCTTGTCACATGTTTGCACTGGACTTGACACCGCCTGCACTAGTCGTCGCTAGGACAGCCAATTTGGCTTGTTGTTCGCAAACAACTCTTGTTCGACTCGTTAATGTTTATACAAATAGTTTTTTAGAAAAATTATTATTTTAATTTTATTTAAAAAAATTAGTATTATAATAATTTTATATTCTAACGAGCCAATTTCGAGTTGAACACGAGTCAAACACGAACATGAATAAGTTTTTTTGAGCCAAACACGAACACACTATTCACGAGTCGTTTCAAACACGAGTCAATTTCAAATGAGCCGAACAGAGCCAAGCCTGAGCTCACTCAGGCTCGGTTCGTTTACATCCCTAGTTGCGACATGCTATCAATGATGCATCACATAAGATGGAAGAGGTAGATGGTTGAGATGTATGATGATGAGGAAAATTTTGTGAATATTGATGCAATTGTGAATATGGTAGAAGAGAAACTAATTCACTAAAATAATGCTTTGAATAAATACCCACTAAGCAATGAGTGTGTCTTAGATTAAAATGAGATTTTTGAATTCATAAAGTATGTCTCAGTGACTTGGGGCCCGTTTGGGGCAGCTTATAAGTGCGGGCAGCATTTTGAAAATACCGTCATACCGTTTGTTTCGTGCGTTTAGTCAGCTTATCGAAGAAGAACTTTTTTTATTTGTGAAACACGCAAACTGCAGGACAATCCTTGTGGTCCGCGTTTCATTAGCATTAATATACTTCCGTGCTCTTTATGCCCTCGTTCGCATCTCCCTTCGCCTTGTTAGCATCTCCTGTGGCCTAGCCGCTCCTCCCTNTTTTGAATTCATAAAGTATGTCTCAGTGACTTGGGGCCCGTTTGGGGCAGCTTATAAGTGCGGGCAGCATTTTGAAAATACCGTCATACCGTTTGTTTCGTGCGTTTAGTCAGCTTATCGAAAAACAACTTTTTTTATTTGTGAAACACGCAAACTGCAGGACAATCCTTGTGGTCCGCGTTTCGTTAGCATTAATATACTTCTGTGCTCTTTATGCCCTCGTTCGCATCTCCCTTCGCCTTGTTAGCATCTCCTGTGGCCTAGCCGCTCCTCCCTCCTTCCTCGGCAATCTCTCTCGGCATGTAATACCTTCGACATTTTCTTCTTTTTTTTCATCATTTCTTCTTCGTGCGCCTTCCATCCAAAATCGAAGCCATTTCTGTTTTTGATTCGCATGAAGGCAGGATCCCTTTACCTCTTGCAAAGCCAAACAACAGTCAAAATCCTCTCATGTCCGATTGAATCTCTTAGCCGTCATTGTTGCAGCGCCTGTCCTCAACCGTCTTTGACAAAGGCATCTTTTTCTTCTTCTTTTTTTGTTAGAATTTGATCACACTAAATATTTTCTAAAAGTCTAAATCTTAAGTAGAAGTCTAACTTAACTCTTCCATACACATTATGATTTCCTACAAATTGATTTTTGGGTGGAATTCAGTTTTACAGATCCTTATTTTTATTCTTTTTGAATGCTATACTCATGGGTCAACCAGTAATGTATGATTTTGAGATGTAGCTTTATTTTAATTATCAACCCCAAAGCGAACATGCATTCTAAAGTTTGACATCCATGTTTCTGCTTTGGGTTGTTGGGTTCTTTTCTGCGAAGCATCAAGCTATTACAACATAAATTTTAAATACAGTTGATTTCATTGGATTTGAGCATGCTATGATCCAAAGTCAAATACAATTGTATATTTTTTAATCAAAATTAAATTTGATTTAATCATACTGTCATTAAATAAAATAAATGATTGAATATAATTATTTAATATAAATATGCATAATATGTGATGCTCTGATTGCAGAAGAATCAACAATCCCTTGGCCTACTTAACCATTAACTTGGAAGCTTAATGATCGTTTGAGGATAATATACACACCCTGAAAATACGAATGTTTTTAGGAGACTCATATCTATGTAAACCAAGCTACTCACATTGAAGCACTTAAAGGGATCAATGCATCAACATTGATTCTGATTTTGTTTAATTTTCTGTACTTAGCACCCATATGGCCTTCCCATATTGTTCTATCAGTTTGCGGGATGATTATTGTTTGTTTATCTGATTGTTTTTATCGTGTAGTAATTAGATCAGTGTTTTTTTTAAAGTTTCTTCATATATGCAGAAAAATATTGTTCATTTTCGGTTTACTCCTCAGGTTTATCAAAGCTAATTGTCATTCTTGTGTTTTATTTTTGAAAATTGAATAAATTTGATGATAAAGATCTTCTCTTGGCGAGTTACTTGATTGAGTGATTCCCATTTGTTTAGTGGATTATGAAGTGAATAAGCTTCAAACAAATTATAGCAACACTGTTTGGA